>CM077924.1:78413216-78438216 GCA_039797435.1 Crotalus adamanteus | reverse complement strand
ATTGCACGAACGGCAGAAACATATGTTTTTCTAGCCCCTGATCAGTTTACCGGAGAGTTGCAAGAGGAACATTGCAAAGCTGGGACATTTGTCTTCCGTCTTACGAAAAGCACACATTCACCTTCCATTCCCCACCATCCAGTCAGAGCTGAAGAGGCTTCTTGGAAGAGAAGTGAAATGTCTTCAAAGAAAAACAAGGAGGTCCAGTTGCCTCCTGAACAAAGCACCTCTGGGACAACCATGACCTGGATGACTGAGAATCCATAGACTGGCTGGCAAATTTAATATGGAAGAAACTCTGCGGTCTTGAGGAGGCCAATAAGAGATCATCTTTATTGAATACACATCCCGGCACTGAAGAAGCAAAATCAACTCTAGTTTTTCCCATGTGAAAACCTGGTTCATTAACAATAACTTTTCATAACCCTCACCCATCATGTGTTCATGTTGCCCAATCACATCCTTTCTGTTTTTTACAGGAATGACCCACTTCTCCCTCAGACACCTGCTTTTGATGACCTTGGGTCACAGGGTCCATGGACAGCTTCTTGAAACTCCCATTTCTTTCCCAGGCTCTCCCTCCCCCCTATTTCTATGGAAATTTGAGTAGTGACAGAGGTTAGCAAGCATCTTAAGAATTCAACTTTGACACACACATTCACCCATGCCATGTATTTTGAAAGCCAGGAAAGTCTACAGCAGGGGTCTTCAAATGTGGCCCTTTTATGACTTGGGGACTTCAACTCCCAGAATTCCTCAGCCAGGCATGCCTGGCTGAGGAATTCTGGGAGTTGAAGTCCCCAAGTCATAAAAGGGTCACGTTTGAAGACCTCTGCCATAGGCTAAATAAAGAATTCACCAATGCAAGTAGCTAGGATGAACAGACACAGAGGTTAAAAAGCTGCTCTCCTAGCTCTCGGTCATTAGTGGTTAATCCAGGAAAAGATGGAGGTCTCTTCAAGAAACATTAAGGGGGCATAAACTACCATCTAACCCATTTTGGTGCAGGTTGGTAAGTAGAAGTTTTCTCCATTACCCAAACTAGGGAAAGATACTCTTTCTTTCCTACAATGAAGCTTCAGCTCAGCATTTTTAAAATGAGGGTTGATGCCAATTTTGCAAACATCAGATTGTGCGGAATGCGATTCTCACGGTTTTCTCCAAAATTTCATGGCAAACAGAAACCTGGCCTTTTCATTGTGAAATTTGTATAGCTGCATCTGTTGCTAGAGAAAATGCCACATGCAGCTGATTTGGTTTCAGCTTGGAATTGAAATCTATATATTTCAAATACAAATACCTTTAAATAAAGCACAGCTGGGTATATATATATATGTTTTTTGAGATTTTCGCGGGTGTTTGTATGTAGGTCTTTGGTTGTTCGGGTTTTCTCCTGCGTAAAATTGGAAGTGTCTTGGCGACGTTTTGACGAAGTCCCATTCGTCATCTTCAGGCTGGTGTTTTCAGCTTCGTGCTTCGAGTAGCAATGTGTGGTCTCCTCGAAGCATGAAGCTGAAAACACCAGCCTGAAGAAGACAAATGGGACTTCGTCGAAACGTCGCCAAGACACTTCCAATTTTACGCGGGAGAAAACCCGAATAACCGAGATTCCATCTCATTTTACAATGAACACTGCAACGCTTCCAACATATGACACTAATTTACTGCAAGTAATGTCCAATTATTTAAAAAGCTATTTTTTCCTTCCCTAAATAAAATGGAGAAGACATTTCAGGGGTTACATGCGACTTCGTGGTCTCCATAACAATTATCAGTTGTTATGCCTGACTCATGTAGGACATCTCTCTCTGCCTCCCTCCTTTCCTTCTTTCCAAGGAAATAAATCAATACTTACATAAACACACGCGTACGTAGATATATAAAATCCAGACACAAATTGCACCTGCCATAGGTTTGTTTTTTTTATAATCATCTTTTACTATCGGAAGTGTTGCCATCTTCTTTTAGCTTCAGAAGTTGTGGGTGCTCCATCACTGGAGGCTTTTAAGAAGATATTGGACAGCCATTTGTCTGAAATGGTATAGGGCAGGGGGTCTTCAAACCTGGCCCTTTTATAACTTGTGGACTTCAACTCCCAGAATTCCTCAGCCAGTGTGCCTGGCTGAGGAATTCTGGGAGTTGAAGTCCACAAGTCATAAAAGGCCAAGTTTGAAGACCCCTGGTATAAGGTCTCCTGCTTGAGCAAGGGGTTGAATTGGAGGACCTCCAAAGTCCCTTCCTACTCTTATTCTGGGCCTATCTGTACTTTTTAGATTGAAACTTATATTGGCCAAAGGGGAAACACACACCACATTATAAAACTGTGAAAAATGAACACCAGGTAGTGAAAGCTATACTTCGAGGAGAAACAAAATGTCACCAGATCTCCACAAATTGCAACTGCACCTGCTTCTTTCACCTGTCTTTGCTTCTTTCTCCTTAGTTTCTGTGGCTGTCAAAATGTAAGGCCTTGAGAGGACAACTCTTCGTATCTTAGCTGAAATGAGAGCCCCCTCGGAATGTCCGAATGCCCGTAAAACTTCACGTGGGTCCTATTTTTTAGCTGCCAACAGTTACTCTGTGATGAAACTGCCAGTGTCTGGCACTGTTTCAAAACAATGGGAAAACACAAAAGCTCAAACTGTCAACACCTCTGTGTGTGAGCAGATGCTGGGGGCTCAACAGAGCTAAAACACAATGGGAGGAAAGCTTGAGCTGTCAACAATCTTTGTGGAAGCAGATGCTCTATTTTTGGTAGGGCTTAAATTAAGTAGTAAACTAGATTTGGCCTCCCGTTTTACCCCTTGGCACGGGAACAGGTGCTGCATTTGCTGTTTATTTGGCACATGATTTGAATATTGAAATCACCAAACACTAGGCCTTACACTGCAGGCCTAACTGTGATGCAAACATGTTCGTGTGTTTTCATACACATATTTCTTGATGAGTTATTCAAGGAGTTCCCAGATGCTTAGGAAGATATTTCTTGTTGCTTTTACGCATTATCGTTTTTTGCTTGCTCGCTGCCGTTCCTCGCCTTGAAAAGAGATATTCTGAAAAGCAAAGCGTTTTTTTTTCCTCTTTTTTCTGGATTATCTCATAAGCCACATCTCCTAACCAATTTTTGTTGGCTTGCTCACAAGTGATTGGCGAAGCGAGTTGGACTCTTTGAGAGTTTGTGTGATGGAAATGGGAGGGGGGGGGACCTCCAGCATTAACTGGAACAATTGAAGCATTTAAACTTAAATGATTCTCGGCAGAAGGTGGCTTGTTGAATTCTTATGTTCTCTTCAATATGGCTATGCAAATTACACCTGTCCTGATGTCAACACCACACATATGTTTTTTCTTCTTAACTGATGACAAACGAAGGGAAAATCTACATCTATAGCAATTGTCTGAAGACAGGAATAATTTACACCAGACATTGTGAAGGGTAGAAAGAATATTGCATTGCAGTTTTCCTTTCTCAATTACAGTTCTGTCCTTAGCTTAATGTTATTTCAAATTCAGATTACGTAATTGAATCTGGAATGAAGGAATTTAAAGGTCTAAATTCAACACTGAAAGAAAGCCTCCTATCTATATTGGCCTATCCAGATTTCATCAGAAGCAGAAGCATACTTTTTAAGATAAATCCATAAACAATATTTTGTGTAGAACCCCAAATTAACATTTTCATTTTAACATTTTTGTAAAGAGTATTAATAATATGTAATTTAGTGTTTAAAGCTATATGTAATTTAGTGTTTAAAGCTATTAATTAGCATACGGTCAGGGACAAATAACCCTTTACGGTGAAAACACCAACAGATAATATTTATTGGAAAGTGTTATTTTTTTCTTCTTCTTGAGAACATCCTTATACAAAAGTTATATTACACATCAAAGACAGACGGATATAAAATCTGTGATAGTTTTTAGTGATTCATCTTAAAACTTTGGAACCGCTACGTGATGTATTTTTTTTATCATATTTTAATGGAATCGTGTTTTATACTTGCCTTCTCATTAAGCACAGTACTACGGCAATGTTGTAAAATAGTAATGTAGACACAGGAAGGGGTGTCTTTATAATTTATTAGTCATTTGGAAATTCTGAGCTTAATAAGAGGGTGGGGAAGATGTTAAAACTAAAAGAGATAAAGGATGTGTTACAGTCATTGCACTGCATAAGTTATTATTCCTCAAAATAGGAAAGTTTATCTAATCTTTGGCATTAGGGTAAAACATGAAATAAACTTTCCTGTTAGAAGTAATAGGAAGCTGGCTTATACCTTTTACTTATAAAATTTGCACCGCATAGGTAAACGTGCTTACCTATCCTCTAGATATTATTTGCTGAAAAAGAACAGTCTTTCAAAGAGGGAATAAGGTATAAGATAATATTTGCAAGGAGGAGGCGATTAATCAAAGCAATAGACCTACCTCGGCTGATTATGTACTTTTCTGTTTTTAATAGGTTTTCTTCTTTGTTGAAAACAAATGGTACATGTTCCAAATCAATATTGTTTCCAAGAGAAAGAAAAACAAAAAATTGTGTGTCCCAAGGTTCAATGGTAAGAGACATTATCCATTAAACAATGTGTTTCAACTGTATTTTACTTTAGCAATAGCACTTACACTTACACAGTGCTTCATAGAGCTGTATAGCTCTCTCTAGGCCAGTGTTTCTCAACCTTGACAATTTTAAGGCATGTGGACTTCAACTCCCAGAATTCCACAGCCAGCAATGCTGGCTGTGGAATTCTGGGAGTTGAAGTCCACATGCCTTAAAATTGTCAAGGTTGAGAAACACTGCTCTAGGCGGTTTACACAGTTAGCATATTGCCCCAAACAATCTGGGTCCTCATTTTATCCGTCTTAGAAGAATGGAAGTCAGCGTGTCAACCTTGAGCTGCTTATAATCGAACTCCTGGCAGTCGACAGAATTAGCCTGCAATACTGCATTCTGACCACTACACCACCACGCCTCTAGCCTATTGCAGAAGGTCAGAATTATTACTGATATATGAGGGAAGCTTGTAAGAGTTGCAAGAACTACCTTGGCCAACCATATAATACATTTGTAGCCAAGCACAAAATCTGGAGATATCTCCGCTTGTAGTTTACAATCTTAGTTGCTAAGCTACATCAGCTATTCTATACATCAGAGGTCCCCAACCTTTTGGGTACTAAGGACTGGTTATGTGGAGAGAGGTTTCTCCACAGATTGGAGGGTGTGTGGTTTTGTGTGCTGCCTGCATCCCACGGATGGGGCTTTGCTTGTTTGTGCGGACTGGTTGCTGGCATGCCGCAGCTCAGTACCAGTCCATGGACTGGGGTTTGGGGACCCCTGCTATATACATGTTTATGTAGCCTGAGTAGTACAAGAAATCTACCCTAACTGTTCTTTGTAAGGCCAGACGCTGAAGCTGTCAAAACCTTTGGCCAACTAATGAGAAGAGAGGACTCATTAGAAAAGATCCTAAGGTTGGGAAAGATGGAAGGCAAAAGAAAAAGGGAATAGGAGTGGTTGAGATGATTAGATGGTTTCATTGACTCAGTGAACATGAATTTGGGCAAACTCTGGGACACAGTGGAAGACAGGAGGGCCTGGTGCATTATGGGCCATGGGTTTACGAAGTCAGACATGACTTAGCAAGTGAACAACAACAAGCCTGAGTACAAAGGATAAAAGTGATCATTTAATACGTGTTTATCATTAATATTTCTTACAAAAATAGTGCAATTATATGCATCTATTATTGAATCTGCGTGGAGAAATATCTAGCGTTCGAAGAAGTACTTTCAATTATAGTTTCACATCAAAATCTTTATTACAGCCTTTAGGCCAGAAAACGCTACATTAAAAATAGATAAAACCTGTAACTAATGAAAGTAAAAAAAAAAAAAAAAGTTGAGCAAAACACAATATAATTTCCCCAAAAAAAGAAAATAAAGAAACCACCATACAGATAACAAGGGTACTCATTAAAAAAATCCCCATTACTTTTCAGTAGGATGGATGGTGGCCCCCAAAACAAGGCAATCTGGAAAGATAAAACAGAGTTCTGGTCAGGTGGAAGAAGCGAGAGAGAAACATTTTATTTCAGCTTTTTAGTTTTATTAATTATAAATTTATGTCTTTTTATTCTAGTGTTTTCTCGCCTAAAGGCTGTAATAAAAGTTATGAATTACAGTTTGCTTTTATCAGCACCATAAATTTCCTTTCTAGACAGTTTATTTGTATGAATAACTGTCAGTTTGCCCAGGTACTGTAGACCAAGTAGGTAACAGAATAACAGAGCTTGAAGGGACCTTGGAGGTCATCTAGTCCAACCCCCTGCTCAGGCAGGAAACCCTATACCATTTCAGACAAATGGTTGTCCAGTCTCTTCTTAAAAACCTGCAGTAATGGAACACCAACAACTTCTGAAGGCGAGCCGTTCCATTGAATGATTGTTTCTCCTTACTTCTAAGCTGGATTTTCCCTTCCCATTGTCTGGATGTGACAGAGCTTTTCTTGAGCCATGAATAATCTCATCCTGAAATGCCACTTTATTTTTGTAGCTGTGGAAGGAACTTTAAGGGCGGTTATATATGTTCCATAGTGTTGTTCTGGTGTAAATATGAATATATAAACTTTCAAGCCAAAGTCACAGGAAAAGATTGTCTGGATTTAGTAATCTTGGGACAAACTGGATCTGGCAGGCACAGGCATATTGCAGGTCTCATACCTATGTCATGTTCGAAACATTTCAAAATACCTGTAAAATTTCTTTTTGAAGGTGGCTGGAGTTTTATCTCAGCACATATAATGAAAAGGAACTGGATTGCTGCACCCACTTTGCGGTAATGTGTTATAATCTCTCACAGAGATGCTTTGATCTCAGATCCTTTGCAATTTCCTTTCCTTTCTTTCTTTTTTCTATTTTCAGCTCCCATTGAAAAAATCATACCCAGAGTCTTTTGCTCTAAAGTGCAAGCATGCTACCAGAGTTCAAAGAATTGCATTTTAGCTGTGTTTCATTTACTGAGTGTTTTTATTTGTTGTTTTATTTCTTCCTTGATCTGATAAAGCAGAGTCTGGGTTTCATTTTCTTTCATAAATGTATTTTGACCCCCTTTCTATTTCCTGGATTAAAATCCAGCCAGAAAGAAATATGTACAAAATGAACAACATTCACCCACTTCGGATACTCTCAAACCTTACATAAGCTCATGAGTGTGCGTACAGTCCCCAATTCATGATCATTTATTTAACAACGATTTAAATTTTGATGGCCTCAGAAAAAGTGACTATAATCTGTCCTTAAAGTTATGATGACAGCAACACCCCTGAAGTCACATCGCCATTCAGGTGTAATCAATATCAAGGTTGCAGCATTCATTACATTGGTTACATTATCACAATTTACAACCTTCCCAG
Source organism: Crotalus adamanteus (assembly GCA_039797435.1). NCBI lineage: Eukaryota > Metazoa > Chordata > Lepidosauria > Squamata > Viperidae > Crotalus > Crotalus adamanteus. Next base: position 78,430,805 of record CM077924.1, on the reverse strand, counting down.
CCAGTGACAAGCAAAGTTAATTGGGGAAGCCTGATTTGCATAACAGCCATTGTATTCACTTAACAACCAGGTGGTTTTGCTCAATGGCCACAGTTATTCGCTTACTGACCACTTTTTTTGGCATGGTGCAGGACCTTCTGCTATGGATGGATGACATCAACCTTCAGACAGATGTGCAGGAGAAGCCCAGGTAGTGCATTGTAAGAAAAATGTTAAATTCCTGTACAGACAGTTCTTGACTTACAACCACAATTGGGACTAAAATTTTACCAGTTCCTCAATAAGTCATCCGGTTTGGCTTTCCAATTGACTTTGATTACCTTAAGCCAGCTGGGAAGGTTGCAAATGACAATCCCATGACCCTGGGACACATGTTGTTCTTAGTTGCAAAGTCATGTCTGGCCCATCGTGACCCCATGGACAACGTTCCTCCAGGCCTTCCTGTCCTCTACCATCTTCCATTTAAGCTCACGCCTACTGCTTCAGTAACTCCATCCAGCTACCTCATTCTCTGTCATCCCCTTCTTCTATTGCCCTCAATCTTTCCCGGCATTAGGCTCTTCTCCAGTGAGTCCTTCCTTTTCATTAGGTGGCCAAAGTATTTGAGTTTCAACTTCAGGATCTGGCCTTCTAAAGAGCAGTTGGGGTTGATCTCTTCTAGGACTGACTGATTTGATCACCTTGCAGTCCAGGGGACTCGCAGGAGTCTTCTCCAGCACCATAGTTCAAAGGCCTCAATTCTTTGGCACCCAGCCTTTCTTATGGTCCAACGTTCACAGCCATACATTGCAACTGGGAAAACCATGGCCTTGACTATATGTACTTTTGTTGGCAGGGTGATGTCTCTGCTTTTTAGTATGCTGTCTAGATTTGCCATAGCTTTCCCTCCCAGGAGCAAGCGTCTCTTAATTTCCTGGCTGCAGTTCCCATCTGAGGTGATCTTGGAGCCCAGGGAAATAAAATGTCACTACCTCCATTTCTTCCCCATCTATTTGCCAGGAATTGAGAGGGCTGGATACTCTACAGAGGGATAGAATCAAGATCACATGAAGTGTTAATACCACTCTACAATGCCTTGGTAAGACCACACTTGGAATACCGCATCCAGTTTTTGTCACCACGATGTAAAAAAGATGTTGAGACTCTAGAAAGAGTACAGAGAAAAGCAACAAAAATGATTAGGGGACTGGAGGCTAAAACATATAAGGAATGGTTGCTGGAATTGCATATGTCTAGTTTAATGAAGAGAAGGATGAGGGGGGACATGATAGCAGTCTTCCAGTATCTCAGGGGCTGTCCCAAAGAAGAGGGAGTCAAGCTATTCTCCAAAGCCCCTGAAGGCAGGACAAGAAGCAACGGGAGTAAGACCCAAAAGTTCTGCAACACATTCTTCAGTAGCAGATCTTGAGGGAATCTTCTCCAGGCTCCTGGTTGAGGGAGATGGCAAAGTTCCTGACCTGGAATGTTAACGGTTTAAACATTCCCCAGAAGAGGAAGAAAATTTTTCATTATTTAAAGCAACACAACAATGACATTATTTGTTTGCAGGAAACTCATATTTTACTTAAAGATCAAAAATACTTAGCTAACCTTCGTTTGGGATCTCATTTTATATCTCCTGCCCCTGGGAAAAAAGGGGGTGTGGTAATTTATGTTAAGCAAAATTTACCAGCTTGTTTGGTAGAATCAGATCCCCAAGAAAGATATGTTATGGTTGAACTTGGTTTATATGGTAAGAAAATACTTATTGTGGGATTGTATGCACCAAACCAGCAACAGGAACAATTTTATAAGTTGTTACATCAGAAAATCACTCTGTTGGACTATAGGTCCATGATATTAATGGGAGACTGGAATGGTGTTTTAGATACACAAAAGAACAAAAAAGGTTCTTCTACTTTTTTTAAACAGGCTAAACTACCTAAAGCCTTTTTTGAACTGAAAGAAGATTGGGAATTGAGAGACTATTGGCGTGAGCGTAATCAAGAGGAAAGAGATTTTACCTTTTTTTCAGATAGACACAAATCCTTTTCAAGGATTGACTTTTTTTTGATTACAACAGATTTATATAACAGGGTGAAGAATATTAAAATCTTTCCTAGGAATTGACAGATCATAGTCCAGTTTGGATGGAATTGGTCGTTGAGAAAGAAGAGAGGAGATCCTGGAGGTTGAATGAGAATTTATTTAAACAAGAAAAAAATGTTCAAAAACTAAAGGAATGTTTAAAGGAATATTTTGCTTTAAATATGAATAAGGGAACATCAATGTCAATGGTATGGGATGCAAGTAAAGCCTTTATGCGTGGGATTTTGATAAATATGAACAATTTTCATAGACAGAAGCAGACTCAGAAACGTAAAGAATTAGAAGATGAGATTAAATTAAAAGAGAAACTTTTAATTTCAAATCCTTCAGATGAAAAGGTTAAAGGAGCTATAGAATTGTTAAAAACACAATTTAATATGTTGATGGCTGATCAAGCTGCAACCAACTTATTGTTCATGAAACAAAATACATTTTGCAATGCTAACAAACCAGGGAGATGGTTGGCTTATCAATTAAGAAAGAAACAAAGACAGAGAATTATAGACAAAATAAATTATAATGGTAAATTGGTTTATCAGAAAGAATTGATAAAGAAATCTTTTTTAGATTATTATCAAAAATTATATAAGAGTACTAATGTACAAACTACAGATATAAACAATTACTTAAGTAAAGCTAATTTTCCTAAATTAACAGAAGATCAGAAAGAAGAGATTAATGGTTTAATTACCAATGAGGAAGTTGTGACAGCTATTAAGCAATTGAAATTAGGCAAGGCGCCGGGTACGGACGGTTTGACGTCTATTTATTATAAAACTTTAGTAGAAGAGATGACCCAACCCTTATGTGAGCTTTTTAATAATATATTACAGGGCTTAGAGATCCCTCCGTCATGGCGTAATGCTTTTATATCTTTGATTCCAAAAGAGGACCAAGATCTCACTTTGCCTAAGAACTATAGGCCCATATCTCTTTTAAATGTGGATTATAAAATTTTTGCAAAAATTATAGCCAATAGGTTCACGGGGGTTTGGCAGCAGCTTATACATAAGGATCAATCAGGTTTTATAACTGGAAGGTATAGGAAAAATAATGTTAGATAAATTATTAATTTATTAGAATATTTAGATAAAAACAACCAAGTCCCTGCAGGGCTGATATTTTTGGATGCTGAAAAAGCCTTTGACCAGTTGAATTGGCAGTTTATGTTATGTTTAATTAAGGAGATGAATTTTGGACAAAATATATTACAAGTTTTATCTAATATATATCAAAAACAGACTGCTCAACTTATTGTAAATGGGGGTTTATCAGAGGTTTTTACAATAGAAAAAGGTACAAGACAGGGATGTCCATTATCTCCGTTATTGTTTGTCTTAACATTGGAAATTTTGTTGATTAAAATTCGGGAGTCTCAAGAAATAAAAGGAATAGAAATTAATAAAAAAGAATATAAGTTAAGAGCTTTTGCAGATGACTTGGTTGTTACTTTGTATCAACCTACTTATTCAGTAGTTAAATTATTACAACTGATTCAGCAATATGGGTGTGTCTCGGGTTTTAAAATTATTAATAATAAGACCAAAATATTATCAAAAAATATGACTAATTGTGATAAACAGACTTTGGTCAATTTAACAGATTTTGAAGTTGTTGACAAGGTAAAATATTTGGGGGTTACACTATCTGCTTCTAATGCAAAACTGTATAAAAATAATTATGAAAAGTTGTGGATTGGGGTACAGAAGGATTTAATGAATTGGAATAATTTACAGTTATCTCTTATGGGTAGAATTGCAGTTATTAAAATGAATGTTCTGCCAAAGTTTCTTTTTTTGTTTCAAATGTTACCTATTTTAAAGAATGAACTTAACTTAAATGAATGGCAGAAAGGTATTAACAAATTTATTTGGGCAGGGAAAAAACCAAGGGTCAAACTTAAAATTATGCAAGATTTCCGTGAGAGAGGTGGACTCAAGGTACCAAATTTGAAATTGTATTATGATGCGGTGGTATTAACATTGATTAGTGATTGGGTGAATTTAACAAATGTAGAAATACTCCATTTGGAAGGCTGGGATTTACTTTTTGGATGGCATGCCTATTTAATTTTTAATAAAAAAATGGACCGGGTTTTTAAATCTCATATTATAAGAATTTCTTTGCTTAGGGTGTGGAGGAAATATTATAGAAGTGATTTTAAAATACCATTATGGGCCATACCTTGGCATGCGATAGAGGGAATAAAGAAAGGAGTCAAGATGGATACGGTTTCTTATATACAATTACTTAGATGGGATGGTCAAAATTGGCAGTTAAAATCTTTGGAAGATTTAACACATGAAAATTTTACTTATTCATGGTTTCAATACAGACAAATAGTGGATAGATGGAAGACGGATTGTAATATGGGATGGCTTAGAGAAGATGAAAATCTTATCAAACAAGTAAGGGATCAAAGACCAACCCATATTAAGAGGGTTTATGGGGTTTTAGTGGAAATGGATTCAGAATCTGAATTAATTAAAGATTGTATGATTAAATGGGCACAAAATATCGGTGAATCAATTTCACTAGATACTTGGGAACTTATTTGGGTGAGGAATGTTAAATTCACACAAGCACAGAACTTAAGAGAGAATTTTTATAAAATGTTTTATAGATGGCACCTTGATCCAAAGAAAATGTCCATTATGTACCCTGATCTACAGCCTAAATGTTGGAGATGTGGTTGTTTGGATGCTACTTACTTTCATATTTGGTGGTCGTGTAAAAATATAAAAGCCTTTTGGATTAAGATATCGTTTAATATTCAAAGAATTTTTAGAAGGAGGGTAAAATTTACCCCGCAATTATTTTTATTAGGTATTATTACTGACTGTGATGCTAGGGAAGTTATACTGATGCTAAATTTGATCACAGCCGCTAGGCTGTTAGTTGGACAATATTGGAAGAAGGATTCTTTGCCTACTTTGCAAGAGTGGTTTTATAAAGTTTCTTATTTGGCGGAAATGGCAAAGATTTCGGCTTTCTTAAAGGAGCAATCTCAAGAGAAATTTTTTGTTGTATGGGAAAAATGGATAAATTTTATACAATATAATTTGGATATGGAAAAATATCATTTAGCTTTTTTATAACTTGTATAGATTGTTTTTTCTTTTCTTTTTCCGTTTCTTGTTTTTTCTTTTTTATCTTTTTTTTCTTTCTCTTTCTCTCTCTCTTTCCTTTCTTTCTTTTTTCTTTTTTAAGTATTTTTTTTATTAATGTTTATATATATTTTATTATTATAAGATGTAAAATTTGTTTAGATATTTTAAAATTTTAGATAAGCCTATATTCAGTTCTGGGAAGTTCGGGGAGGGGGAGGGAGGGGAGGGCTTGGGAGGGATGGGGTGAGGGTTGATTTTTTTTTGGGTTGTATATTTGTAAAACTTTTAAAAATTTTCAATAAAAAAAAAGAAGCAACGGATGGAAACTAATCAAAGGAGAGACGCAACCTAGAACTAAGGAGAAACTTCCTGACAGTTAGAACAATTAACCAGTGGAACAACCTGCCTCCAGAAGCTGTGAATGCTCCAACACGGAAGTTTTTAAGAAGAGACTGGACAGCCATTTGTCCGAAATGATATAGGGTTACCTGCCTGAGAAGCGTGGATGAAGAAAGCACATTAAGCTGGTTACACTTTAATAAACAATAAGTCTGCGGAATATAAATATATGGATTATTATAATTAGGTAAAAGTACAGTGTCTGGGTTTTGCAAAATGATTTGATTCCTGTCTGAATAAATGGCTTATGCATCTGCTTATTTTTCAGGCTTCTAATCCTCAAACAGACTTAGGGATGTTCAAAGATCCAGGAAGAGATTTTCAGGAACTATAAAGTAATCTCCAATGACAAGCTTGTCAGTTTCTGTGCTTCTGTCAAATTGTTAGGTATACACAGCTCTACTAAAGCTTATTTAAATAATAACAACAATCAAGGATACTATTATTGCATTATTAACTTGTTGACGTAGATGGTGAGAACTTATATAGACAAGATGTGCATCCTTTGGGAGGAATGGTGATAAAGGAATTGAAGTCATCTAAAGTGTGGAAATGATCATGATTAAATGTTAAATTTAAATATTAATGGAAAACTCAAATGGAGAAAAATTGATTAGGTCACTGATTGTCCAAAGACTGAAAGTTAAAACAACTCAGAAATATATTAACTAAAATTATTGATCAATGTTAGAAAGTTACTTTCTATTTGATTGACAGAACAAGAATTGCATTAGTTAAAATAGGAGACAGAGGATAGTAATGGAGAAAGAGAGAAAATGGGGATTGTAACAATTTGAGATCTGTACTAATGATATCTATGTGTAAAAGAATTATTGTACACAGCTGCCACGTTGCTTTCAAATATTCAAATGTAATATTAGAAAATCAATAAAAATTTACAAAAAAAACCCAACAACAATCAAGGTGGTGAAATGTAATTGACAGAGACCTATACTGGGGTGGCCAGCATGATGCCACAGAGCGCTGTTACCTTCCCACCAAAGTGGTACCTATTTATCTACTTGCATTTGTATGCTTTCAAACTGCTAGATAGGCAGGAGCTAGAGCAAGGAACAGGAGCTCAATCCATCATGTGGAGCTTGGGACTCAAACTTGGGCTGCTGGCTTTCCATTCGACGTCCAGTGTCTTAATGCTGAACTACCAAGCTGGTTCAATGGCTTTGAAATGGAAATGAACGCCACCCCCTATAGATGGCAATGATTAGTGGAGTAAAATCCTCAGGGACTCCTTTACCTTTATACTAGGGAGGTCATTGCCCAGATCAACAAGGACTATACTAGGTGGTGGAGTTCCTGGACACCTGGTGACAAATGGCCCACATTTGCATTTTAATGCATTTCTCCATGTGCGGTCGTCCCTGACCCATGATCATGATTGAGTTCAAAATTTTCCTTTCTACACAAGAAAGTTGTTTTGTGAGTTTTGCCTCAGGAAGGACTCACTGGAGAAGAGCCTGATGCTGGGAAAGAGAGAGGGCAATAGAAGAAGGGGACGACAGAGAATGAGGTGGTTGGATGGAGTTACTAAAGCAGTAGGCGTGAGCTTAAATGGACTCCAGAAGATGGTAGAGGACAGGAAGGCCTGGAGGAACATTGTCCGTGGGCTCGCGATGGGTCAGACATGACTTTGCAACTAACAACAACAACCTGACCTTCCTTGCCATAGATGTGAAGTGAATCACTGCAAATGTTAAGTTAGTAACATGGTTGTTAAGTGACTCTGACTTCCCCATTGACTTTGCTTGTCAGAAGGTTGGAGAAGGGGATCATGTGACCCACAGGGGGACACCGTAACCATCACAAATATGAGCCAATTGCCAATGGTCTGAATTTTGATCACGTGAGGATGCTGCAACGGCCGTAAGCCATTTTCAGTGCCACTGTAACTTTGAACGGTCACTAAACAAATGATTGTAAGTCAAGGACTGCCTGGAATCAAGTCAGACTTGAATATACTGTATATCCACAAATATACAATATATAATGCACATGCAATATAAAGTCTTGTGTACAATATAAACACAACATGTAAACATCAGGATTTTTTTTTCCCTGGATATAATTCATATGATTGATTAAGTAGATTCGGGAAAGTTCTGTATGAATATTCCAGAAGGAGTAAATACTGCAAATGAAAATGATTTCAGAAGTTTAACATTTCTTTTTTCTTAATTTGGCAGGCCAATAACATAAACTAGGGTGACGCTATTCTGCCTGTTCTTAGAGGTAAGCGATTTTAGCTTACTAAAGTAAAAAAAAAATGCAGGGTTATTTCACCTTTCAGGTAGATTGGATCACGCAATAACAACTGCAAAGCAACAAGCCCCAGTGGCCAATGACATCTTTGAGTTGCAATTAGGTATTAAAAGAACTTATTTTTGAAGCCACTGCTATGGCCGTCAACTGCCACTTCTATGTTGAAGTGTTTTGACTTGTGATATTTGGCATCCTTTTAACTTCCTGGCCAGAATAAGTGGTTGGGATTTTGAAACCGAGTCTGCAGGCTAGCACAGAGTGGGTTTTTTTGTAACGTCATTTTTATACATTTGATATATTTGCAAATGTAATTTTTTTTTTTTATTCAAGGAGGACATTTAAAAATGGAGGGATCCTGGCATGTCATGTTGTCCTTCTTTTGTTACTTTTGGCATTGTTCAGACAGCCGTTTGAAACAGAAACAGGTTGAGCGGAGTTAAATACAGATCTTTTGAGTTCAGAGAGAAATTGCCAGTTTTGTTTTGTTACGTTTGGTTAAGGGCATCTGGGCCATTTCGGAAGGATTTGAATTGAAATGTCAGGTTATTTTTAATCAACCCAAATCTTCCAACTATGATGTAGTTCCAAAACAAGCCAGCTAAGGAATCTGGCAGTCCGATGCTGCACCAGATTGAATACTTTCTGTTCAAAATGGAATAGCCTCAGAGCTTGATACTTGTTTTTTTTTTTTTTCTATTTAAAACACACACACATTTGTTTTTCCTTCTCCAGACAGAAACATGCTTCCCTTGGCAGAAAAAGAGAAACACTTTTGATGTTTTGACATTTTATTTTGCATTTCTGTCAGGAGATGCAAAGGATCAGGACATACATTAAGCTGCAGTTCAAAAGACGGATCGCTCAAACCTATACTCAAGAATCTAGTCAACTAAAAATTCATTATTAATTTGGTGCCAGATAATGGTCAATAGAATTCAAGAAGGGTTGGACTTGGTACATTTGTGGCAATGTAATGACTCTAAGCTCATGGCACACTTAACTCTGCCTCCCCCAGCTCAGCCTGCTCTTTTCCTACATTTCAGAATATGCCTACATGTTGCAATATTTTGGGATGTTTGGAACCATCAGTCTAGAGGTTATTAGGCTCAATAATAATAATAATAATAATAATAATAATAATAGTAGCAGCAGCAGCAATAATAATAATAATAATAATAATAATAATAATAATAATAATAATAAAGTTAGAAGGAACCTTGGACATCATCTAGTCCAACCCCCTACTCAGGCAGGAAACCCTATACCAGTGGTTGTCAACCTATGGGTCTGGACCCCATTTGGGGTCGAATGACCATTTCACGGGGGTCGCCAAACAATGCAGTCCGCCATTTTTTTCCCCTTTTCCTTAGCTGTGCTACTCCCTTTTATTCTATTGGCTTTTGAAAGCCAATAGAATAGACTCTCTTGAATAGAGTCTAATTCTATTGGCTTTCAAAAGCCAATAGGAATTGTCCAGGCTGTCTCTGCCCTGCTGAGCCCGCCAAAAGCCCCATTCTGCAAATGGTGCTGCACCAGTTGAGTAGTCCTTGACTTACGACCGGTTGGGGGTCATGGCATTAAAAAGGTTGAGAACCACTGCCCTATACCATTTCGGACAAATGGCTGTCCAGTCTCTTCTTAAAAACTTCCAGTGGAGCATTCACTGCTTCTGGAGGCAGGTTGTTCCATTGGTTAATTGCTCTAACTGTCAGGAAGTTTCTCCTTAGTTCTAGGTTGCTTCTCTCCTTGATTAGTTTCCATCCGTTGCTTCTTGTCCTGCCTTCAGGTGCTTTGGAGAATCGCTTGACTCCCTCTTCTTTGGGGCAGCCCCTGAGATTTTGGAACACGGCTATCATGTCCCCCTTCATCTTTCTCTTCATTAAACTAGACATACCCAATTCCAGCAGCCGTTCCTTATATGTTTTAGCCTCCAGTCCCCTAATCATCTTTGTTGCTCTTCTCTGTACTCTTTCTAGAGTCTCAGCATCTTTTTTACATCGTGGTGACCAAAACTGGATGCAGTATTCCAAGTGTGGCCTTACCAAGGCATTGAAGAGTGGTATTAACACTTCACGTGATCTTGATTCTATCCCTCTGTTAATGCAGCCTAGCACTGTATTGGCCTTTTTGGCAGCTGCAGCACACTGCTGGCTCATATTTAAGTGATTGTCCACTTAATCTCAATTAATCTAAAGCTGAATCTTAACAAATATATATATGGAGATTTTCAGTTGTCCAGATCATGGTTGTCCCAAAGGTGCTTTTTCAAGAGGCAACTCAACTTTCTTTGTCTTTCCTCTGTTTTTCTTTGTTTTGAAGATGTTTCGCTTCTCACCATTCACTTCAGTACTGACTGAATGGTAGGTAAGGTAAGGATTTATATTCTTTGCAGTCATCTGGTCATTAGCTCTCCTCCTGAGAATTGTTGAGGCCGCTTAAAGATTTATCTGTGCCCTCAGGGTCCCTGAATAGTACAAATGGGTGTGGAACCCTTTTAGCAGATCCAAAAATGTTCTACACCCATTTGTACTCTTCAGGTGACCTCCAAAATCTAAAGCAGTGGTTCTCAACCTGTGGGTCGGGACCCCATTTGGGGTCGAACGACCATTTCACGGGGGTCGCCAAACAAAGCGGTCTGCCATTTTTCTCCCTTTTTCCTTAGCTGTGCTACTCCCTTTTATTCTATTGGCTTTTGAAAGCCAATAGAATAGACTCTCTTGAATAGAGTCTAATTCTATTGGCTTTCAAAAGCCAATAGGAATTGTCCAGGCTGTCTCTGCCCTGCTGAGCCCACCAAAAGTCCCATTCTGCAAATGGTGCTGCACCAGTTGAGTAGTCCTCGACTTACGACCGGTTGGGGGTCGCAGCATTAAAAAGGTTGAGAACCACTGATCTAAATGGTCTCCAAGCTTGATCAAAATCCATCTGCTTCGGAAAAGCCCACTTCAATTAGGACATCTGCCAAGCTTATCTGAGTCTTCAAACATGGGTCAGTATGCAGTTGAAACTAGTATCTACTTCAAGTCTGAAGTACCCATTCAGGATCATAACTTGCTTCTTGCTGTACCCAAAGGAAAAATCTCTGATTGGCTTTGAAATATTTATTCAGTCCTTTTCATAGTTGCTATTTCTCTGTTTTTGTTGTCTTGCTACTTGGATCCATCCTTAAGGAATGCTGGTGGCACAGTGATTAGAATATGGTATTGCAAGCTACCTCTGCCCACAGTCTGGAGATCGATCCTGACCGACTCAGGGTTGACTCGGCCTTCCATCCTTCCAAGGTTGGTAAAATGAGGACCCAGATTGTTGGGGGCAATAGGCTGACTCTGTAAACCGCTTAAAGAGGGCTGTAGAGCACTATAGGCTTCGTGGTATCCGAAGCAGAACATCCAGATTCAGCCAGAGTTTCATTCCACACAGCATTAACCTTGCGAATTCTCAAGCTTCCTCCTTCCATTATATATTCAAGGTGGACAATATTTAATATTTATTTCCTACGTATATGTAGGGATGTGGGTCTATACATGTGTTGTTCATAGTATGTTTAGGTGTGTGTCATGTATGTGTTTCACTTTGAGAGCGGGCAACTAAATTTCATTTTTGATGTGTGCCGTTGTGCCCACAGTATAAAAATGACAATAAAGGTTATCTTATCTTATAGGGTGCTATATAAATCTAAATGCTATTGCTATTAAGTTTTCAAACTTTGTTTTTTTCCCACTAAGGCAGCAAAGATAAAGGTAGATTTTGATCTGATTCAGATATCCTCTTAGTTCCCAAACTCTATCTTCTGCTACATTCAAGTTTTGATTTCCAGAATAAACTGAAAGGCAGCACTGTATTTTTTTCCCCTTAAATGCAATGTAAGAATGGGAGAGAAAAAGACAAAGAGTAGGCAGTCAAACTACTCAAAGATTAAAGACAGGGCTGTGTACAGTTGTGCTTGTTTTTCAGAACGTATGTTGCTCTCCTTTCTCTGAGTCCTACATCTATAGCAATTGGAGCTGTCATATGTGCAAGTAAGAGAACTGAAGAGATTGTGCAGCTGTTGTGACACAAAGGCCATTCTCTGCAAACTGCACAAGAAAGGAATCACCTCCTCCGAGAAGAAAAAAGACTGAGTAAGCTTTAAAAGCTTTGCAGTGACAGACTTCATAGGCCACACGGCCTGTGTGAAATTGGATTTAGCGTGATTATTTCTGGGCAGTAATTCGTGGCAAATAGCATCAAGGAAAACTTTGCTTAAATCCTGACTGAGAAAGTGGATTTAAATCAAACTAATAGCTCACAAAATATTCAAAGTATGCTTTGTACCTGTGCCTTGGAGATATATCGTCAAATCCATATCCCTCCCAAAAAAAAGTAAAGAAAAAGAAAACAGACTGATTTCAAAAATAAATTACTTGTCATAGTGATCTTTAAAAATGCCAGATTTTAATGCAAAAATATAATCCTAACATTTATTGCAGGAAAAATAAATGTCAACATATTAGACATAACTGACTAAGCTGGGGTAGCATTTCCACGAATCTAAAAGGAACATGACAAGCTGTATTTCACATTTAATGGAATGAGATTTGGTCTTCTTTATCATAAGAAGTAGATTAAAACACTTTATTTTAATTTACTTCACCACATTGAAGGGGGAGGGGGACGAATCTTGATTCAGATAAACAGCAGAATAGCATATTCCGTTTTCACTAGAATAATCAATCAGTCTCAAAACCCAAATATGTAATTTGTCACCACTTCGCTGTACACTTGAATGCCAACAGTTATATTAAAGAACAGTGACATATTACATGCTGTGATACTGGATAGTTAAACACCTATCTGATTATCTCTCTGATTATCCATGGAATAACAACACCATTTCAATTTACAGATTCCAGAGTGATGCCCTTCATAATTATGATTTTCCATTCCCAATGCAAAATGCATATGTTCACCATTATGAGTAAATACTTTTAAGTAAAAAGTTGTCTAAGATTATGAATCTGATTTAGGGGGGGGGAAGCTCCTGGTTGAATGCACAAGATCATCTTTGCCCATTACAATTCAGATACGCAACATTTTATGATAGCCATTGAACTTCAGAGACAGAGTTAAGAGTTTTAAAGCAAATTTTCAGTGTAGATATTTGTGCTGCTGCTAATGTGTTGTTTTTAAGAATTGCGAGATGCAATAATCACAAGCAGATTAATTGAGAAATTGTGAGTTCTGGCTAGAATTACAGTTGTGTAAACTGGAAATCTACCAATAGTGTTACATATTATGAATTGACTTGGAGATAAAATCAGTTCTGAATCAAGCTTGGCTCCTGAGATACCACGGAGACCAGCAACAGAGAGATATTTCTCTCTTACATTTATCTCTTTTGACTCCTTGATCTAGTCAATAACTTCTCTTGCAGACGTTTCATTACCAAATTAAACAACTTCACCAGTCATATTGTTACCTAGTTTGATAATGAAACATCTGCAGACACCCAGGACCCCACAGTTCCACCTTGAGCTACAAATATTCTCTTTTATTAGTGATTTTGTTATTCTCTGCAAAATCTCATCCAGTTCTACTAGCATCCAGGTTGATACCAGTTAAGTCGAATGTTAGTGCATGAGTTACTGTAATACACTTCATAAACTGGAGTTCACAAGGATAAGGATGTATACATGAGATGAGTTACTTTTGTTTATTTGCTTCAAAGTAAACTGAGAGCTCTGCATTTATGATCACTGTAAGTATCATAACTTGGTAGAATTATTATTGGGTTTTATACTGTATGGTAAGGTTCTACATTTAGGCAAGAAAAAACAAATGCACAGGTATAGTATATAGGTGGTACCTCGCTCCATAGTAGTAACTGTGAGAGGGATCTCGGAGTCCTAATGGACAATCGCTTAAATATGAGCCGGCTGTGTGCTGCAGCTGCCAAAAAAGCCAACACAGTACTAGGCAACATTAACAGAGGTATAAAATCAAGATCACGTGAAGTGTTAATACCACTCTACGATGCCTTGGTAAGGCCACACTTGGAATACTGCATCCATTTTTGGTCACCACAACAATAAAAAAGATGTTGAGACTCTAAAAAGAGTACAGAGAAGAGCAACAAAGATGATTAGGGGACTGGAGGCTAAAACATATAAGGAACAGTTGCTGGAATTGGGGCATATCTAGTTTAATGAAGAGAAGGACGAGGGGGGACATAATAGCAGTGTTCCAATATCTCAGGGGTTGCCACAAAGAAGAGGGAGTCAAGCTATTCTCCAAAGCACCTGAAGGCAGGATTAAGAAGCAATGGATGGAAAGAGAGAAGCAGCCTAGAACTAAGGAGAAATTTTCTGACAGTTAGAACAATTAATCAGTGGAACAACCTGCCTGCAGAAACTGTGAATGCTCCAACAATGGAGGTTTTTAAGGAGAGACTGGACAGCCATTTGTCTGAAATGGTATAGGGTTTCCTGCCTAAGTAGGGGTTTAGACTAGATGACCTCCAAGGTTCCTTCCAACTTTACTATTATTATTGTTGTTATTGTTGTTGTTGTTGCTGCTGCTGCTGTTGCTGTTATTGTTGTTGTTGTTGTTATTGTTGTTGTTGTTATTATTATTATTATTATTATTATTATTATTATTATTATTATTATAAAAACTACTTTCCGCATTCATTCAATCAGCCAATGGCTCACTTACCTTGAAGCTGTTGTAGGACACGTGCAAACGTCAAATGCTAAAAGGCTGAACTCACCATCTTTTCAACCTCTGACATACACATGTTTCCTATCTACAACCTGAAAGTATTCAGACTTGCAATAGTGGCGAATATCTGTAGCTCGGATGTAGGATGACGGTCCCAAATCCTTAATCTCTACCCACACTGACAACAAACAACACCAGTTCGATTGGAACAACACACAAAAAAATCATTGGCCATGCTACTACCCGCCACGCTCATGAGTTCATCGAAACCTGGCACTCCACAAGCAATTCCATCAATAGACATATTGACCTACAACCAGCCTATGAATCCCTAAGAATCCAAATCAACCACACAGCCAACCAGAGACAGCACCAACCCCACAACCAACCACACAAGGTCCCTCCCCCCTACCAGTTCCCCTCCCCATGACTCTGACCTGATGTAACCTCCCTATCACAAGACCCTCACAAGACCCATCACGACCCTCACTTGACACACCCACACCTGAAGCCCTTATAAGCAGAAGAACACTGACACTGACATCTCCTAAACTCCACTGAAGAAGTTACCTCGCCTGGTAACGAAATGTTCGGAAACCAACCCACAAGTCTGGACAATGATCTTTCACCCTCAGTGTTCAGGCTATCTGCTGCTTTCTCATATTGTTCTTTCTCATCTCTAAAGCATAAGCATTTCATATATGGATACGGATAACTGAAGTGCATGGAAGAATATGGATACTGCTGCATCAGGACAGATGTAAGAGCTGATGTCGTTAGCTTAATCAATGAAGATATTGAAGCATGGAGTGCTTTGCATTTAAGATATTCCACAGGAAGAAGAAAAACATCTGAGTCTCAGTGGCACTTAACAGCTTCTGTGCTTTTGAACCAGCTCAACTGAAGTGTCACTAAAACCATAAGTCTCTTGGAACAGAAAGGATTACTGCAGACAAAGGTGAACAAACATCCAGATGGTATTAATCCAAAGTAGAGAAGAATTTTGAGACAATAAATCTACCTTTCAATATCTTGCACGCAGAAAACTATGCAACAGAGTACTACTACATTTGTGTCAGGAAGTCAAGGATGAAACTTTGTCAGCCATGTGCCTCTGCATTTCAACTTGCCTTTAGATTACAGGAGAGGTGTTACTTTCAGGTGGGTTAGATCAGAGGTCCCCAACCTTTTGGGCACCAGGGACCGGTTCTGTGGAGAAATGTTTTTCCACAGACCAGAGAGTGCATGGTTTTGTGTGCTGCCTGCATCCCACAGATGGGGCTTTGCTTGTTTGTGCAGACTGGTTGCTGTCATGCCACGGCCCGGTACCAGTCCACAGAGCTGGGGTTGGGGACCCCTGGGTTAGATGGAGAAACAAAACTTCTTCGATTCAGCCAAAGACCGTGAGAGCCTGAAGCCTTGTCAAGGACACCAGAACAGGTGTTGATTTGAAGCAGACAGTTCCCATAACAAAGTGAACTTGTTGATATGGACTACATAAGACATTGGGGATTTGGCTGGGAAAATTATTGTTTAAGTCTGTGAATTGTGCTGGATCCTCAGACTTAATTTTGCTTCAACATCACCATGCAGTGTATTCAATAAACAGTAAGATGGAATAAACCTGGAGTTTTACTTGGATTCTCAAGCTGGATGTTGACACAGGAGCACTGAAGCACTTTTGGGTTGAAAGAATTGAACGGTGACATCACCGTTGTCCAGGAGATACCCAGTTGGGGACTTCTTTCATGTCCCCGTCAAGTTGCCCATTGAAGTATTACTTATCTACCTACCTGATGGTTGCCTGCTTTTGAATTGCTGGGTTGGCAGGAGCAAGAGTGTGTGACAGGAGCTCCCCCATCCCATGGCTGCACCCGGGTCTCAAACACAAGCCTGCCAATCATCACTCCAGCTTTTTAGCCTCATGAGTCATCATGCTCCTTATGCAACTGACTTTCAGAAGTTCTACTTCAAATAGAAGTCCATGTTCAGGCTTAAAAAAAATGCTCCAAATGTGCAGCACATCCAAAACGAAATGGACATCCACTTGCATTCCCACTACACTTTTTCACTGCAACTTTTCAAAGCTAGAAATGAACAAGCGGCAGAAATATAGAGAGGAGCTGATATAAAATTAGCCCTATTTTTTATTTTTATTTTTTTTAATAGGGAGGTATTTGTTGCTCTCTGAGCTTGGTTGTTTTGTTGCAGGTATTTCATTACCCAAACTAGGCAACATCATCGTTGCTAGTTGACTAGTACTGTTGCTTAGTTAGTTGAATAGCGCTGTTAGTTGAAAAGCTGTTAATTGAAAAGCCAGTTGATTAACCCTGTTGATTAGCTAGTTGCTGGTTGACTAGCACAGATGATGTTACCTAGTTTGGGTAATGAAACATCAACAAGAAAACAACCAACTTCAGAGAGCATCAAAACCCCTTCCTTTCAACCCTGAGGTATAAATATTTTCCTTTATTGCTACTATCTCTATCTATCTCTCTATCTCTATCTCTCTATCTCTCTATCCATCTCTCTATCTATCTATCTATTTATCTATATCAGGGGTCTTCAAACTTGGCCCTTTTCTGACTTGTGGACTTCAACTCCCAGAATTCCTCAGCCAGCATGGAGTTGAAGTCCACAAGTCATATAAGGGCCAAGTTTGAAGACCCTGATCTATATCTATATGTATATCTACATCTACATCTACATCTATATCTATATCATCTATATCTATATCTACATCTACATCTACATCTATATCTATATCTATATCTATCTACATCTACATCTATATCTATATCTATATTATCTATATCTACATCTACATCTACATCTACATCTACATCTATATCAATATCATCTACATCTACATCTATATCTATATCTATATCTATATCTATCTACATCTACATCTATATCTATATCTATATCTATATTATCTATATCTACATCTACATCTACATCTACATCTATATCAATATCATCTACATCTACATCTACATCTACATCTACATCT
>CM077924.1:78343216-78408216 GCA_039797435.1 Crotalus adamanteus | reverse complement strand
AGAGGAGAGGAGAGGAGAGAGGAGGAGAGAGGAGGAGAGGAGAGAGGAGGAAAGAGGAGGAGAGGAGAGAGGAGGAGAGAGGAGTAGAGGAGAGAGGAGTAGAGGAGAGGAGAGGGGAATGGAATGGAATGGCAGAGAGGAGGAGAGGAGAGGAGAGAGGAGGAGAGGAGAGAGGAGGAGAGAGGAGGAGAGGAGAGGAGAGGAGAGGAGAAGAGAGGAGAGAAGGATAGGATAGGATAGGATAGGATAGGATAGGATAGGATAGGATAGGATAGGATAGGATGCCATGGTATGGCATGGCATGGCATGGCATGGCATGGCATGACATGGCATGACATGGCATGGCATGGCATGGGGAGGAGGAGAGGAGAGGGGAAGGGAAGGGGAGGGAAAGAGGAAAAGAGAGGAGAGGAAAGGAGATGGGAAGGGAGGGGAGGGGAGGAGGGGAGGGAAAGGGAAGGGAAGGGGAGGGGAGGAGAGGAAAGGAAAGGAAAGGAAAGGAAAATCACAGTCATATAACTATGGATGTTGCAAACAACTGTAAAGGTAAGCTGGGTACCCCCGCACCCAACCTGTGATCATGTGACAGTGGGGGGGTTTGAAGGATCTTTGAAGATTGTAAATACCTTTTGGAGGTATTTGTCATAATTTTGAATGGTGACTAAGCAACTAATCACAAGTTGGGGGGGGGACTATCTGTCTGGTGCTTCAGAAGGCAGGCAGAGTACTGGAAGAAGCACAGTTCCCTGGTCTCATTTGATGAAAAGGAAGTTGGAGCATGAAATCCAACTTTGTGCATTTATAAAAACAAGATAAGAAGTCCCGCCTCCAGCTGCCCGCAGTTCAGCAGTTCGATCCTGATGGGGCTCAAGGTTGACTCAGCCTTCCATCCTTCTGAGGTGGGTAAAATGAGGACCCAGTTTGTTGGGGGGGGCAATAGACTGACTCTGTAAACCGTTTAGAGAGGGCTGTAAAAGCACTGTGAAGGGGTATATAAGTCTGTGTGCTCTTGCTATTGCTGTTGCTATTAGGGCACCAGGCTAGAAAACAGAAGACAGCGAGGCCAGATCCCACTTTAGCTCTGAATGCTGTTTCTGTGACTTTGGGGCAGTCTCTCACCCCTAGCCCAACCAACCTCCAAGAGTTGCTGTTGTGGGGAATAGAGGAAGAGGAAGGGGTGATGGATCAGTGCTCTGCCTTGAGTGATTTGTAAAAATGATAAAGGCAGGATAGAAATTTACAAACAAAAGTCCTGCAATTTATGAGGAGAAGGAGAGCTTTATTAAGATCCTTCCTATCTGGATTTCAGAACACTGGTATGGAAAAGTTGCAATTATAAGAGATAAAGGAAGAGAAAAAGAGAAAGAGAGGGAGGAAGGAAGGGAGGAAGGAAGGAAGGAAGGAAGGAGAGAGAGAGAGAGATAGAGAGAGAGAGAGAGAGGGGGGGGAAGAAAGAAAGAGGAAGAGAAAGACAGAGAGAGACACACACAGAGAGAAAGAGTAATGTGGATGTGAAAATAGAGGACAGCAAATTGAAGATATAACAATAGCAATGCAGGACAGGGGGCATCAGTACAATTGGAGATAAAGACCATCTATTTGAGTTTGCTTCTGGGAAAATATGATTAATGGCAATGTCTGAAAGCAAGCAGTTAAAAATAGATTTGTGAGTTGTTGGAATCTTCCTACAATTTCCAAAGGTTTCTTTTTTTTTCCTTTTTAAAGTCAATATACTGAGGCTGGTCTCAGAAAGTTTGCAGCTTGTGATAACATTGAGGTTTTGTGGAGCTGGTGCTAAAAAAAAAAAAAAAAAAGGATTCCATGCATTGTTAAAGAATATTGTCTTCAATAAGCAAACATAGCAAAAAAAAAAAAAAAAAAACAACTGAAACAGGATGGAATTCAATTTATTCCCAGAGGAAACTGGTAAAGGTCAGTGGAATTGTTCCACAGAAGTCAAAGGACACAATCAGGCCAAAGGTAAGTTACTTTGTCAGTGTTTTTACTTGGTAAATAAACACTTGTTTAAATGTTGGCATCCATTGTTGTGGGACTAGGATAGATATTACCACTGTCAATCATGGAAGCTTGCAAGATCTCCTCTTTTTAGCCTCCAAATAAGTTGCTATTATTATTTATTAAATTTATTTGCTGCCCATCTCATTTCAAGTGACTTACAGCATAAAAAAACCATTACAATAATCACATGTGAATATACATTCAATAAAATCCCAATACAGAATAAAATCATTGACATAAGAATGGAATAGAGTGGAATGGAGTGGAGTGGGGTGAAGTGGAGAGGGGTGGAATGGAGTGGAGTGGATAGGGGTGGAATGGAGTGGAGAGGGGTGAAGTGGAAAGGGGTGGAATGGAATGGAATGGAATGGGGTGAAGTGGAGAGGGGTGAAATGGAGTGGAGAAGGATGAAGTGGAGAGAGGTGGAAAGGAGTGGAATGGAGAGGGGTGGAATGGAGTGGAGTGGAGAGGGGTGGAGTGGAGAGGGGTGAAGTGGAGAGGGGTGGAATGGAATGGAATGGAGTGGATGGGGTGAACTGGAGAGGGGTGGAGTGGAGTGGAGTGGAGTGGAATGGAATGGAATGGAATGGAATGGAATGGAATAGAATAGAATAGAATAGAATAGAATAGAATAGAATAGAATAGAATAGAATAGAATAGAATAGAATAGAATAGAATAGAATAGAATAGAAGTGCAATGTAATGCAATACAATACAATACAATATAATATTTTATTGGACAAGTATGATTGTGCACACAAGGAATTTGTCTCTGATACAGAAGTGCTCGGTGTAGATGCAAAGCAACAGAATAAAATCATAATATAATAATAACAATAAAAGACGAGAATAAAGAAGGTAATAAGAAGGATAAATAATAATACTACAGCCATGCTACATGGGTAAATATACAGTCCATAGACATTAAATGTTCAGAAGAGTGATGATATGGGGGGGGGACCCTGTCTTTGTGTCTAGTTGTTTTGGCATGCAATGCCCTATAGTGGCATCCTGAAGGGAGGAGGTGAAACAGTTTATGTCCAGGATATGAGGGGTCTGTAGATGTTTTCTCAGCCCTCTTTCTGAACTCTGCAATATACAGGTCCTCAGTGGAAGCCAGGCTGTTTGGACGTACAAGCAGATTGAGAAGCGGGGAAGCAAATGAACCGGGATGGATGGGAAGGGAGGTAATCCTACCTCTTACTTAATCAACCAGCTCCATTTTGAAACTCCCCCACTGGTGTAGTGGTTAACGTGTTTGACCCCAGTTCAGGTCTATCTCTCAACCACTGGATTAGTTTAGGCCAGTAAATCTTTCTTACTCAGCCTGGTAGGCAGGTTCTATTTGTTGTGGGGAGAAAAATAAATGGATGTGAAATGTAATATATGTTTCTGTCAGCTCCCAAAGGATATATATGGGATAAAATTCTACTAATTAGCAGAATCAGTCAACCAATCCTAATTTCCCAGTGCCCTTGGATTTGCTATTTGTTACCCTTGGCATTTACGTAAAACTCTTGGCCGTCCTAAAGATCCTTAACCGAATCATGAGACTGAAGAGAAGCTCTTAATGATTCTTTTAATGGATTATATGGTGTTTTTTTTCTCTCTAGGGACCTCAGCGGTATAACGAACCGTGGTGTTTTTGTGAGGCGTTTGTTTGGGACGGCCTTGGAGAGATCATTTTGTAATGATTTGGGCCCTTGGACGTTTATTTCAGAGAATCTATGATCGATTTCATGAGTGGAGATCATGATTATTAATCTATAACGATTAATGGTCCTGATGTCATTTTTTTTTTTAACCTGTGTGCTTTTGAGTCCTGATTCTTGGCAACTGAATAAACCGGGCAAGGAAGTGGAAAGCAAATGCCACAGCAGCAGACAAACAAGACGGCCAGCAGCCAAATGCCAAGTTTGCAAGCCATGTTAAGCAACCCATCTGACCTTGATCCCTTCTTGAGTTCAGCTTGAGTGCTCAATAACTTGAGCATAAGCTGATCTTTAGCATGGGCTTTGACAGCAATTACTGGCATAAAAAGAGCAACTAAGTTGAGGTAGCACCTAATCTCAGCGAATACTTCAAGAAGGACACAAGATCTGTAGGCTATTTCACACACTAACTGTAAGAAGCAGGAGGATGGGGCTCACCTTGTCCATGCAAATAATAGCCTATTTTTATCGAGACTTTTGTGTGTGTCTCTGTGTCTGTGTGTGTGTCTGTGGGTCTGTATGTGTGTGTATGAACTCACCCCTGGGAACTACCCGGATGATTCCCTGAAGTTTTATTGGCAAGATTGTGGAAATGGTTTACTATTGCCTCCTTCTTAAGGGTGAGGGACAATGACTGGCTGAAGGTCATCCAGATGACTTTGTGCATAACATGAGACTAGAACTCACAAGCTCCAAATTTCTAGCCTGGTGCCTTAACTAGCACATCAGCCTGACTCTCCTCCTAAACTATTTAAACATTGTGAAAACATTGGGAGTTGCTCAGTTGTCAAAAAAAGCGATACAGGTCAGACTTTGACAAAGTGTTGAGTTGGTCTCTTCCTCCACTCCCCCCCAAAAAATCAGAGGGCTGAAAGCTAAGTTAGGAAATCTAAACAGCATCCCAGGAGAAGGCAAGGACAACTACTTTCATACGCCTACCAAGAAACCTAAATGGACATGTGTGTCACCAAATGTCAGCTTGCTCAGAAGGAGGTTTTATACTTTATTAATTTTCACAGCCCTGTAACAGCTTGACCGTTAGAAGGATCTCCCTCTCACCATGAACGTGCTCACCATTAAGACCTTCTATTTTTTGTTCCTGTTTCATTTTTTTAAAAGAAATTGGGCAGTTTGGAGAAAATTTTGTTGTTGTTAGTTGCGAAGTCGTGTCCGACCCATTGCGACCCCATGGACAACATTCCTCCAGGCCTTCCTGTCCTCTACCATCTTCTGGAGTCCATTTAAGCTCACGCCTCCTGCTTCAATGACTCCATCCAGCCACCTCGTTCTCTGTCGTCCCCTTCTTCTATTGCCCTCAGTCTTTCCCAGCATTAGGCTCTGCTGTAGTGAGTCCTTCCTTCTCATTAGGTGGCCAAAGTATTTGAGTTTCAACTTCAGGATCTGGCCTTCTAAAGAGCAGTCAGGGTTGATCTCCAATAGAACTGACCGGTTTGATCGCCTTGCAATCCAGGGGACTCGCAGGAGTCTTCTCCAGCACCATAGTTCAAAGGCCTCAATTCTTCAGCGCTCAGCCTTTCTTATGGTCCAACTTTCACAGCCATACATTGCAACGGGGAAAACCGTGGCCTTGACTATATGCACTTTTGTTGGCAGGGTGATGTCTCTGCTTTTTAGTGTGCTGTCTAGATTTGCCATAGCTTTCCTCCACAGGAGCAAGCGTCTTCTAATTTCTTGGCTGCAATCCCCATCTGTGGTGATCTTGGAGCCCAGGAAGATAAAATCTGTCACTACCTCCATTTCTTCCCCATCTATTTGCCAGGAATTGAGAGGGCCAGATGCCATGATCTTGGTTTTCTTAATATAAAATAAGGTTCAAAGGAGAACAGAACCAAAAAAATGTAATATAAATAAGTGCACTAGTCTCCTCCTCCTCCTCCTCCTCTTCCTCTTCCTCTTCCTCCTCCTCCTCCTCCGATGATGATGAAAAAAAAAAAAAACCTCAGTCCAGTTGCTTTTGAAAAAGCACCTTTGGGACAATATGACTGAACATCTCCATAGACCAGTGGTTCTCAACCTGTGGGTCGGGACCCCATTTGGGGTCGAATGACCATTTCACGGGGGTCGCCAAACAACGCAGTCCGCCATTTTTTCCCCTTTTCCTTAGCTGTGCTACTCCCTTTTGTTCTATTGGCTTTTGAAAGCCAATAGAATAGACTCTCTTGAATAGAGTCTAATTCTATTGGCTTTCAAAAGCCAATAGGAATTATCCAGGCTGTCTCTGCCCTGCTGAGCCGCCAAAAGTCCCATTCTGCAAACGGTGCTGCACCAGTTGAGTAGTCCTTGACTTACGACCAGTTGAGTAGTGCTCGACTTACAACCGGTTGGGGGTCGCGGCATTAAAAAGGTTGAGAACCACTGCCATAGACAAATGTACCAAAGGTTTAAAAAACGTCATAGAGGTTAAAGACTACTCTATTATCATTAATTACCTCAAAACAGTTGAATATATTATTACAAAGTATACCACTTGAAGGCCTTAGAGTCGTTATTTCCTTAAAACTAAATGTGCGTATGTTTACCATTTTACATTTTAGCTTTTGCGCTTACATATTGTTTCTGATTAGTTTTCTTTGTTTCCCCTCCTTCTATTTGAGTTATGTTGTTTATGCTATATGCCGCCCAGAGTCGCAGTGGTGAGTTGAGCGAGCAGCCGCATAAAACTTTAAATAAATAAATAAATATGAAAATAAATGTAAAAACTTGGTCAACACAATATAAATCATCTATTGCCAGAAGATCGTTTCTCTGGGAACTGAGAAAGAGTCTTCTTCTGTAACACCTTCAGATGGACAAATCTAATACATTGTCTATATTTAGAATACAGTAACTGCCTCTTTTATTGGGGGATATAATCAATGGTGGGATTCAGCCAGTTCGCAACACTTCGACAGCTAAATTTTTGTTGCTCAAACCCAGAACAGACTCCCGGAAGCGGCGTCCACAGAGAGAACCGGTTGTTCATGTATTTGAATCCCACCGCTGGGTATAATTGTAGATCCATATTAGTCTAGATTTAGACTTCCGTCTTTTAACACATGTGTTAATTATCATGAGAATTCATTTAAGTAGAAAGGTGGCTTTAGGGAAGACTGGTCTATCGTGGATCAGCATCTAGTACTCCGCCATGTATATGTATGAATTCGAACTGGACTGTGATGTTTCTCTGTGTTATATATGTGTGTGGGTGTGGGTATATGCAAAATGGTGTTGTTTTTAGAGCTGAATGCAACACAATTTCATTTTAAAGTATGCTGATTCGTGTATATTTAAAGCGACAATAAAGTGTTTTTTTTCCGCTTTATTGAATGAGGCTGTTTCTTTTCATCTGGATCATACAAAGTCCAAGAATTGGTCACTAGGATAAGAAAGGATGCATGTTAGCCATTTCTATACTAAGGTTCACAAACTGTTGTATCTTATGAATAATGATTATAACTATGAGCTATGATATATGACTTATTATTTTGTTGTTGTATGTACACTGAGAGTTTTTGCACCAGAGGACAAATTCCTTGTGTGTCCAATCACAATGGGCCAATAAAGAATTCTATTCTATTCTATTCTATTCTATTCTATTCTATTCTATTCTATTCTATTCTATTCTATTCTATTCTATTCTATTCTATTCTGTTTCATTCCAGTTTCTATTCTGTTCTGTTCTGCCCTGCCCTGCCCTGTCCTGTCCTGTCCTCTCCTCTCCTCTCCTAGCCTAGCCTAGCCTAGCCTGTGCTGTCCTATCATATCCTATTGTTGCTTTTATACATATTAAAGTAGAATTTGATTCTATATCCCAAGCTAAATTGTGGGGAAAATTGGAGGCCTCCTTGGCTGACCAATGTTTCTTCATTTATTCTGTATGCTTCATGAAGAGACTTCACTCAGAGTAAGATGTAACTTCCAGGACCACTTCAATGGTGCCATCAGAACTGAAAAGGGCACCAAGCAAGAATGCCTATGGGCCACACTATTTATTTTTTATATCACCTCCATGGTGACATAAGGTTGCACTTCCCAAAACTTGCTGGAAGACACCTCTATATTTTATTCTTTGCAGATGATGAGGCAATAATGTCAAGAATATCTAGTGGCCTTAAAAGAGCATTAAGAGCACTACCACGGCATCCCACTGAATACCAGCTAATATTCAAGTATTAGAACACCAAAACCTTGACATGCACCGAATGTCCCAAGAGCCATTCCACAAGGTCTCCTGTTTCAAATATCTGGGAACAGTCCTTTACTTTGTAAAAATTGAAAGTCCCATGATGAAAATGTACAGGGGAATTCAACTGCCATCCTCATTTTTTTAGGGTAAGAGGCAGTATCTATCTATCTATCTATCTATCTATCTATCTATCTATCTATCTATCTATCTATCTATCTATCTATCTATCTATCTATCTATCTATCTATCTATCTATCTACCTACCTACCTACCTACCTACCTAATTATATGTCTGTCTGTCTGTCTGTCTGTCTGTCTATCTATCTATCTATCTATCTATCTATCTATCTATCTATCTATCTATCTATCTATCTATCTACCTACCTACCTACCTACCTACCTACCTACCTACCTACCTACCTACCTACCTACCTACCTACCTACCTACCTACCTACCTAATTATATGTATGTCTGTCTGTCTGTCTGTCTGTCTGTCTGTCTGTCTGTCTGTCTGTCTGTCTATCTATCTATCTATCTATCTATCTATCTATCTATCTATCTATCTATCTAATTACCTATCTACCTACCTACCTACCTACCTACCTACCTAATGATATGTCTATCTATCTATCTATCTATCTATCTATCTATCTATCTATCTATCTATCTATCTATCTATCATCTGTCTATCTACCTACTATATACTTACAGTACTAAAACTATTTGAAGTCACACCAAAAGCATAACTTTTTTACCGAGCTCAATTTTATAATTTAGCACCACTAGAACTCAAATATTCTATTAGAACATCTTCAGTCCACATTTCTAAAGTTGGGCCCTCAAGTCCCAAAACGTCTCTAATGCTATCCTGAGATTAGAGACAGGACTCCTCTATGACCATAATAAAAATTGGTTTGATCTGAACAGTAAATAAAAAGGGGTAGGCAACCTTGGCTCTTTTATGACTCGTGGACTTCAACTCCCAGAATTCCTGAGCCAGCCTGGCTCAGCTTGGAAACCTCTCCCTTTCCCCTCAGCATGGCTGGCTCAGGAATTCTGGGAGTTGAAGTCCACGAGTCATAAAAGAGACAAGGTTGCCTACCCCTGCCTTAGAACATAGAACAGTGGTTCTCAACCTTTTTAATGCCGCGACCCCCAACCGGTCGTAAGTCAAGGACTACTCAACCGGTCGTAAGTCGAGGACTACTCAACTAGTGCAGCACCATTTGCAGAATGGGACTTTTGGCGGGCTCAGCAGGGAGAGGCAGCCTGGACAATTCCTATTGGCTTTTGAAAGCCAATAGAATTAAACTCTATTCAAGAGAGTCTGTTCTATTGGCTTTCAAAAGCCAATAGAATAAAAGGGAGTAGCACAGCTAAGGAAAAGGGGGAAAAAATGGCAGACTGCGTTGTTTGGCGACCCCTGTGAAATGGTCTCTCGACCCCAAATGGGGTCCCAATCCACAGGTTGAGAACCACTGACATAGAATAAGAAAGTTGGAAGGGACCTTGGCTGTTTTCTAGTCCAACCCCCAGCTCACACAGGAGATACTATATCACTTCAGACAAATGGTTGTCCAGTCTCTTTTTGAAAACCTCCAGTTATGGAGCCCCCACAACTTCTGGAGACAAGCTGTTCCACTGATTAATTGCTCTCACTATTAGGAAATTTCTCATCAGTTCTAGGCTGCTTCTCTCCATTGTGTCTTGTCTTGCCTTTGGTGCTTTGGAAAATAGTTTGACACCCTGGTTTTTGTAGGAGCCTCTCAGATATTTGAACAGTGCTATCATGTCTTCCCTAGTTGTTGTAAATAAAGATAAAAGTAACATTTCCATTGTGAAAATTTCAAGCACTTCTATTTTTCCTGTGCCCATTTTGAAAGGTTTGAAAATATCTTTGACCTTCACTGTAATGAACGTTTATTTTTCTTCTTCTTCTCCCATGCCTTGTTTAATTACTAAACTTTTGAATTGACTCATATCAAAAACCAGTTTTGACTTTTTCAAAATTAAAAACAAGATTGTTACAAGGTGAGCTCTCTTTTTTTACATGTTAGTTTTGTTTAATTTGAAAAGACCTTTCAAATGTAATAATAAAAATGTTTCCATGAACTTTTCATTTAGTAAGTTCCTGTTTGAAACGTTGGACTGGTACGTTATTTTATTCGTCTCCTCTTGCCTTCCTATTTTTTTTCCTCCTTTTTATATTTTTTCAAACTTATTTATTGTTATCTCTTGTTTAGGGTGCTTCAGATAGACATTGTTTGGGTTACGCTCTATTGTAATTGTGGTTATGATTTATTTCAGTCAGACTGTAGGTTGTTTTTGGTTTGTTTTATATCTTATATAAGCTGCCAAGAGTATTTGACTGAAGTGGGATAGAATTTTTTTTTTTTTAAATCCCATTTTAAATATGGAGTCCCTTCCTGAAGGCCATTAAGTTAAGTTTGCTATTAATTATTCAAAAATTGGATGCTGTGTAGAGCAAGGCTTTTTAACCTTTTCATCCATTGTACCACTTTTAGAATATGGCAATATCTGAGTACCACCAGTCGCCTAGCAAGGTGTCAAAAACGTGACCCCCCCCCAAAAAAAGGGAAAAAAGTGATGAAGTACAGGTAGTCCTCAACTTACAACAGTTCGCTTAGTGACTGTTCGAAGTTACAATGACACTGAAAAAAGTGCCCCCCAAGCCACAGCTGAGCAAGACACTTGCCTGCCTGTCCGGCTGCGTTTTCCTCCTGTCCGAGGTTTCTATTGTTGTGAGCATTTCTGTTGAGGATTGGCAGTGGGGGTGGGGTGGAGGTGTTTGGTTTTTATTCCCCCCCGTCTGCTGGGTGGTTGCATCAGGTTTTGGTCACTTCACATGACCCTGGGACACTGTGACTGTCATAAATATGAATCAGTTGCCAAGCATCTGAATGTAAATCACAAGACCCTGGAGATGCTGCAACTTTCCAGCTGATCGGCGCTTCTTCTGGGCTCAGAAGTGCCAGGATCAGCACTGAGCTCCAGCTGGAGCGTGGCACTGATCCTGCTGCTTCTACTGAGCCCTGACAGCCCCAAAGAATCGCTGATCCTGACGCTTCCGCTGAGCCCTGACCACCCTGCAGCTCCAGCCATCTCTCGCTCAGGCTTGTGCGGTGCTGCCACTGGTTCAGCTCATTCCCCTCCCCCGCTACCACTTTTCTAGGATGGTCGCATACTACCTGCCAGGTGCCAATGTACCACAGGTGGTACCTGTACCACTGGTTGAAAAGCCTTGGTGTAGAGCACTGTACATTTTGTCTCTTGCCTCCCTTCAATTTGATGTTAAGTAGAGATGGGTTGCCGTAGAAAATGTGAAGATGCTAAAGGAGTCTCAGAAGTCTACTGTGAAATGTTGTGAAAACTCAGATGAGCCATACATAACAAGCACCGGGGTCTGCTGACTTCCGGTGTGGTGTTGGTTCACGACAATGCTTGCCCGCACACTGCTAGACGCACCCAAGAACTTTTGAAGCCATTCCGTTGGGATGTTTTTGATCATCTCCCTCTTATAGCCCAGATTCGGCGCCGAGAGGCTACTACTAAAGCATTTCAAACTTTGTAAGACGTTACGACAAGTGTCTCAATTTGAATGGTGATTATGTAGAAAAGAAATGTAATATTGTAGTTCTCTAATGTGTATAATAAAAGTTCTGTATCTGTGAGTGTCTGCCATTGATAATCAAACTGAGGTTTATTTCTGAATTGCCCTCGTATCATTATCATCAATCTTCTGGATTTTGCAAAATTATTTTCACTTCCATTTCTTATCATAAATAACTAGTTTTAAATGTTCCAGCTGCACCCCTTTGAACCTCTAAACCGACACTAAAATATCCTAAGAGATCCTGAGAAATTCAGCTTGAAGATCCAAGACAGCTTTGTGGGTTGATTCAATGGGTTGATCCAATTTGGAATCTCCAATAGCTTTCAAAGCCCTGAATTCTGAGAGACCATCTCAAAGGTGTGGCTGATTATCACATTCATACAGAGAGCCAGTTTGGTCTAATGGTTAAGGCACCAGGCTAAAATCCAGGATATTGTTGTGCCGATAAGATTACCTTGGGCCAGCCATGTCCTATCAACTCTTAGGAAGGAGGCAGTGACAATTTCTGAAAAAAAAAACCTTTGACAAGAAAACTTCAGGGATGTCCAACCAGAAAATATCTAACAGAGCACCTGTGAGCACAACAAAGCCCCCACCCAAACAGAACACTCCCCCATCCAATCAGAGCACAGCAACCCCCATCCAATCAGAGCACAGCCAAGCCCCTAACCAATCAGAACACACCTCCACCCAATCAGAACACAGCCAAGCTCCCACCCAATCAGTTCATACCCCCACTGGCAATTAAAAGGAAGAAACAGCTACGATCACGCATTGCTCCTAGAAGCATGAAGCTGAAAACACCAGCCTGAAAATGACGGATGGGACTTCATCGAAACATCACCAAGACACTTCCAATTTTACATGGGAGAAAACCTGAATAACCAAAGACCTATATATATATATATATATATATATATATATATATATATATATATATATATATATATATTTGTTTTTGTAGATTTTCACGGGTATAGGTATTCAGGTCTTGGTGTATTCAGGTCTTTTTCCATGTAAGATTGAGAGTATCTTGGTGACGTTTTGACGAGGTCCCACTCGTCATCTTCAGGCTAGGGGCTTCGGCTTCGGTGTTACAACACAAAATACTAATGGGCATACAGCCAGCACCATAACCACGCAGGATGTTACGAAACAGCCAAACAATCCACAAACAATAACTCCAACACAGCCAACCAATCCACCTACAGCAACTAAGCCAACACTCCACACATCCCCACCGATATTTATAGAGAGACGGCAGCTCCGATCACACTTTGCTCGCACAAGCACGAAGCCGAAGACCCCAGCCTGAAGATGACGAATGGGACCTCGTCGAAACGTCGTCAAGATACTCTCAATCTTACACAGGAAAAGACCCGAATACGCCAAGACCTGCATACCTGTACCCATGAAAATCTAAGAAAACAAATAGATAGATAGATAGATAGATAGATAGATAGATAGATAGATAGATAGATAGACAGACAGACAGACAGACAGACAGACAGACAGACAGACAGACAGACAGACAGACAGACAGATAGATAGATATAGATACAGATACAAATACAGATACAGATATATAGATATAGATATAGAAACATACACACACATACATGCATATATACATACATATTATTCATACCTGTATTCCATATAGAATTACAAGTATAAAAAGCATTTTCTGAGCACCACCCTGATGTGATTTTTTTCCCCCTCTCAGAATTATGTACCAAAGCAAAATGATGTTTCTTAATCAGCTAAGTATTCTTTAGGTGTCTAAGGAAGTATTTCAATTTCTGTTAACAGAATGTAACAAATGAAATTTTATTACTTCTAGATCCAGACAACTGGCACTAGAGTTGAAACATTTAATTAAAATTCTCTCCCAAAAAATGTCATATTTGATCAGCTAGGATTAAAATGAAACACTGTCAGGCACAGTCTGATAGTATTTAATTTTCATATTTCACCTCAGCTTCTCCCCCCCCCCAAAAAATGTACCTCTTTCAAAGCAAAGAATTGTTTAGCAGAAAGAATGCCTGGTTGTACAGGTAGTCCTCAACTTATCACAGTTTGTTTAGTGACCATTTGAAGTGACAATGGCACTGAAAAAAAAATGACTTAGGACCGTTTTTCATACGACCATTGTGTCATCTCCATGGTCATGTGATCAAAATTCGGACGCTTGGCAACTGACTCGCACATATGACGGTCGCAGCATCCTGGAGTCACATGATCCCCTTTTGACACGCAAAGCCAACGGGGGAAGGCAGATTTACTGAACAATGTTGTTACTAATTTGACAACTGCAGTGATTCACTTCACAAATGTAGCAAGAAAAGTCGTGAAACGGGGCAAAAATCACTTAAACAAATTTCTCACTTAGCAACATAAATTCTGGGCTCAATTGTCATCGTAAGTCGAGGACTACTGGCATATGATCATTGTTTATTAAAAACAAATTGTTTTTTTTTTAATGTAAGACAGCCAATCCGGTTATCAAATTCAAATCAAACACAGCAACTATACATTAATAGTAATTAGCATACAGTTAACCAGCCTAACAGGAGAGATGTTATTTGTGGCTGGGATGGCAATCATAAAGAAATTGCTTGAGCGGAGATGGTGTGGGGGGTTAGACTAGAAGACCTCCAAGGCCCCTTCCAGCTCTGTTATTCTGAAAGTGCAAAGCAAGTAAGTTACGATGCATCTGTTTAGGAAAAGCCAATCTTTTCTACCAATTAAAAGATACTGCAATATGTGTGCTTATGGAAGTGATTCTATGATATCTTACAATAATATCTGGTACCGTTTTATATCGTAATAGTAAATTGATTGGTAAACCGTGACTATTAATAAGTGTAAAATATATGGGTTTTTTTTTTCCTATTCCTTCTTAGTTTGTATTTTTAGGTAGTATTTTTAAAAAAATTTTAAAGCTTCTCTTTTGAGATTAAGGATTGCTTTGTTACGAAAGTATATCTTAATTTACAATTTTATAAGGTCCGTAAACAATTACACCTCCTCAAGCATGATGAAACCAAGGCAAAACTGTGGATCATCTATTGAATGTAGCACTGAAATCTATCAAATTACTTTCCATAGTAAAGATGAAAAACCTGTCAATACATAAACCCATATTGAGAAATTTCCTGGCAAGAAATGGAATTTTGTCTATAAATTAGTTCCTCGTATATTTTTAAATGCTTGCGGTTGTCCTATGGCAGATAATTGAGAATATGGGTGGTTTTATAGATATATAAAGCAGCAATAATACAGTAAGAATAAGTTTCAGAGTGTGCAATACACACACACACACACACACACACACACATCTCACTCTGAAACTTAATACAGTAAGGTTACGTTTCAGATTGTGCAATATACATATACATATATATCACATTTTGAAACTTATCAGTTTCAGATAATACAGTAAATAATACAGTAAGGATAAGTTTCAGAGTGTGCTATCTGTCTATCTATCTATCTATCTATCTATCTATCTATCTATCTATCTATCTATCTATCTATCTATCTATCTATCTATCTACAGTACCTACTGATCTATCTATCTATCTATCTATCTATCTATCTATCTATCTATCTATCTATCTATCTATCTATCTATCTATCATCTATCTGTCTGTCTGTCTGTCTATCTATCTATCTATCTATCTATCTATCTATCTATCTATCCATCCATCTATCTAATTGCTTTTGGGTTGCTAGTTGAAAGCTTTACTGCTTTTTGGTTCTTGATACAATGGCTCTAAACTGTCAAAAGAAATGTGAAATAAATTTGCAAGCATTCTGGCAGTAAGAAAAGCAAAATCCCTCTCCCCCCCTTTTTTTTTTTTGCATGGAAAAGAAGCGTTTGAGAAGCTACAAAGCAGATTTTCACCCAGCCAGCATCCATTGCCATGGGGTGAGTGGGGGATGTGGGGGGGGGAGAGAATGGGAATAAATGAACAGATTAATGCAAGTCTCTTTCTTTTTACATGCCTAGCAAAGTGAGGACTTCACTTCTGTCTTCAGTGAGATCCTATGGATGTTCCAATGCAGAGCATGAATGAAAGTTTATTCAATGTTAGATAGCAATGTACTTTTGGGGCCCGATTTGAATGCATTTGACTTTTTTCTTCAGGATGACTAGGAATAGTTAAATAATATTAATGTACTTCAAGAGAAAAGAGCAAGGACTGTAGAACATAGATGCGATATTTTGCCTTCTTTAGCGCGCCATCAAGTGATAACATTTAGTTTATGAGCTTATATTTTAAACCAGGGTTCCCAATCCCCAGTCCGTGGACCAGTACTGGGCCGTGACATGCCAGCAACCGGTCCGCAGAAACAAGCAAAGCCCCATCCGCAGATGCAGGCATCACACAAAACCACGCACCCTCGGGTCCGTGGAAAAACCTCTCTCCATGGTACCGGTTCCTGGTGCCCAAAGGTTTGGGGGCCTCTGGTTTAAAGCAGCCACTTCTTCCAAAAAAGACAGATTTAATCTTTTCCTGACCCATTCAGAATTCTGGTTCTCTGTGTGTGGTGTGTGTGTGTGTGTGTGTGTGTGTGTGTGTACCTGGTCTGAGTATCTGTAACTAGTAATGATGTGCTTTGCTTCAAACATGAAGCTGGCACTTTTGCTACCCCTGTGATTTGTAAGAGTATCAGTGATAGGAAGAAGTAAAAAGCAAACAAACAAACTAAAGTTTTATTTTTATTTTTATTTTTTTTAATTGTTAATGAAAATACACTTTACTAAAGCCGAGTGGTTACAGAAGAAGCAAAGCAAAATCTGGGATTTTCACACTCAAAGCATACAGTTAATTTCCCCCTTGTTCCCACCTTTCCCCCTGGTTATCTTTGAGTGTCTAATTAAATGAAGTTTTAGATGGACAGCAGAAGCTAAAAATAATGGAAGTGCTATGCAAATTCTTATCAGTGTTTTATTGTAAATATTGGAGGAAAACACCAAAGGGATAAGGCAAATTTACAGTCACCTATTTGTTTTATACACACCCGTGAAAGAGTCATTCTGAAAAGATTAGTTATCTCCTTGAAAACAAAAGACTTGTGAGCAAAGACTGATTATCAGCACCAAAATGTGGCACGTTAAAATTCGATGGATAGTTATCTTCAATAAATACCTCACATCTACCTGCTCTTTTTATTTTCCTCCCAACTTTAAACTTCCACAACGATATTGCCAAGATTCATATATATTTTTTTTCCCATCAAAATTCCTTGATTGTGTCAGACCCCTGTTTTGTTTTGTTTTTTATCTTGAACTTTGAGAAGCGGACTGGAAGAATTTATCAAGGTCTTTGAACTTCATCTTTCTTTCTTGACTGGGAACAAAACAATCTGTGTGCATTACCTTAGCTATTTGTCATTGAAGACTGTAACTTTAAACAAAGTTTCCCCTGAATCTTCCATGATACTTCTGTTTTGAATTTCCTCGGGACATATTTTGAGTTTTCTGAACAGACTGCCTATCTGGGCACTTTGGAGCCCAGAAATTCAAAGTACTTGAAGAATAGGTCCTTGCTTAACAAGTTTAGTAACAGGAACTTTACTTAAGGAACTTCTCTGATTTCTTCTAGTCTACTGTCATATGGTATTGCCACATCAATTATTCAAAACTTTCTTCTTTTCAGCTACAGTTTTATCCGCTGTCTTAGGAACCAAGAATTTGTTAGTCTGTACTTGGGAGTCCCACAGTGTCTTGACCTCTTTTTCAACTCTATGTCCCACCAATTTTTTGACTACTGGCTCCCAATAATTATTAAGATGCTCAAGTGAATCATATTGGTGACTGTGTTGTGTCATTGTTTATCATTGGTTTGTGCGAATCTTCTTAGATCAGTTTTGTGTAACCAGTTTATGTGTTTCTTCTTATTAATTAAAAAAAATCTTGGAAAACATAACTCACAAGCAAGTAGACTTAATGGAAACAATGGGATTTGCATCTTAGCAGAAGCACCCTTGACTTCTATTGCACTTCATGGATATTGTCCTTGAGGTTTTCTTAGCAACAGGGCAAAAGTAATTGGCCCCTGCCAACATCTTTCAAGGATGTTTATCTGACTTCATAGTCTAGCCTATATCCCTGGGATTTCCTGGAGATCTATCAAGGCCACCACATCAGGACCATCCGTTAAGTTGCAGTTCAGAAGATTTATTGGTCAAGCCTATGTACAAGTCAGTTAAAGTTCATCACTAAATTGAGGCCAGATAAGAGTCAATGGAGTTCAAGGGGAAAGGGGCAAAGTAACGACTCTAAGCTTATGACATGTTTAACCCCACCACCCCCAGTTCTACCTGCTCTTCTCCTGCAAAATCTTTCATGCAAGGACTAGCCAGATCGGTTCCTATGTAGCTTCCCCACAAGACAAGGTCATTTTTCTTCTGCTGTTTGTTAAGAAGATCCTGTAGAAATGTATAGAGAGGGATGTTGAATTATGCTGTGATCCTCTCATCTGTTTCATTTCCTTTCCTTTTAGAGAGGAGATGACTTTCTTCACCGCTTGGTTTCTCTTTCGCTTTTTTAAGCACCAAAGCACCTTCCTCTTTCTACCTGCGGGATATATTTATAATGAGGAAAAGAACAAACAGATGTCTTTTTTTACACGGTCCACAGGGGGAAACACATCTGCTACCTCCCCCCTCTCCACTACACACACACACCCTTCAATACTTCTAACTCCACTTCAGGAAAAAAAAAAAAAACCAAAGCAAAGGATGAGGAGAAATTGCTGTAAACAACAGAATCTTGATTTAAACCCTCCACATTATTGTAGAGCACAAAGGAAGGTTTTTTGTTCTTAAGAATGCCCCCTCAGCAATTCTTTAGCCAAGCCGAGCTTTGCTTCAGGCTGAATTCTGCCTTTTCCATCCTTATTTCTGAAAGAAGAGGCTGCTATCAAATTAACATGGGCTGCTTTGGCCATTTTTTGAGAGAGGAGCAGGGACCGTATGCATATATACGTGCCACGTGAGTCACAAATAAGTATTCACCCACAGGGATTTTTCCATGATGCTTTCCTTATGATTTCACACAACTCAAAAGGGGAATGCTTTGCTTTATGTCACCTGATTTTAAGAGAAATGATTCAGAAGGAATAAATGCTTAAGAGGGACCTAATTATTTTCCATAGTAAGGGAGTTTAAGAGTTTAATAGAATGAGGAGAGTACGATGATTTAAAAAAAAAAACATCCTATACTATCAAATACACAAAGAGATTGAATACCTCGTTGACTGGAATCAATCTGCATTCAGTCTATCTTCAGTATTTAACCCGGCTTGTCGAAACATTCCATCATTTAACTTTAAATGATTTTAAAGAAAGCAAAGAAAATGTCATTTTACGTATCCAGCTGAAGTATGCGTCTTATACTTTGTATAAAACTTTTTCCTAAGTGTCTTCACCTTGTAATAGCTGCAACTTGGGTATATGGAATGACTTGGGCTGAAAACAAATCCACAGCAGAAGTCTTTACATTCTTTAAGGAAAGCCAACAATGGAAAAAAACAACAAAAAACAGGTCATACAGTTAGTCCTTGGCTTACGGCCACAATTGAGCCACAATTTTCTGTTGTTAAGTGAGACAGCTGTTAAGTGAAGGCAGGACAAGAAGCAACGGATGGAAACTAATCAAGGAGAGAAGCAACCTAGAACTAAGGAGAAATTTCCTGATAGTTAGAACAATTAGCCAATGGAACAACCTGCCTCCAGAAGAAGCAGTGAATGCTCCAATACTGGAAGTTTTTAAGAAGAGACTGGACAGCCATTTGTCTGAAAGGGTATAGGGTTTCCTGCCTGAGCAGGGGGTTGAACTAGATGACCTCCATGGTCCCTTCCAACTCTGTTATTCTATTCTACTCTACTCTACTCTACTCTACTCTACTCTACTCTACTCTACTCTACTCTACTCTACTCTACTCTACTCCTGTTCTACTCTACTCCACTTCACTCTACTCCACTCCACTCCACTCCACTCCACTCCACTCTACTCTACTCTACTCTATTCTACTCTATTCTACTCTACTCTATTTTTCATTCTTGTATTGTATTGTATTGTATTGTATTGTATTGTATTGTATTCTATTCTATTCTATTCTATTCTATTCTATTCTATTCTATTCTATTCTTCTCACTGGCCATTGTGAATAACAACATGTTCATCAAATGGACCTTGATCTAGTTCAGAAGGTC
Organism: Crotalus adamanteus; assembly: GCA_039797435.1. Classification (NCBI taxonomy): domain Eukaryota; kingdom Metazoa; phylum Chordata; class Lepidosauria; order Squamata; family Viperidae; genus Crotalus; species Crotalus adamanteus. Next base: position 78,388,435 of record CM077924.1, on the reverse strand, counting down.
TGTTTTCTATCCACAGAAATCACAGGGGAGAAATTCTGAAGGGCTTGGTAATGGCAAATAGTTCTTCTGCACCTCTCATCAAGAAATGAGACTGTTTACAGGAGGAGTGGAAGTCTTTCCACCCGAATTATCACAAAAAATGGCCAGGAATGGTAGGAAATATAGTCCAGAAGTATCTGAAGAACACACAAATCCTTCCTTAAGTTTTCCCCTTACAGAAAACCTCCTAATTTAGACTTCTACATTTTTTGTGTTTCTGTTTTGACCCTACCCTATTTATGGTCAAAAAGAGGGATTCTTTTTTATTTATTTATTTTTCTTTACCCTGATGTATATGCCTTTTTAAAGCTGTATTTACAGTAAATAGAGGGATCTGCCTTTTCGTGATCTGCTTCTTAATTTGTGCATTCTGTGGAGTCTTCTATCTTCACAAAAGAGGAGAGAAAAGCAGCGGTGCAAAATTTGGCAAGACGGTCACCCCCCACCTCTTCTCCACCTCGGAAAAATGGAAAGTCCATGTAGCAGAGAGGGGGGGGGAGATAATTAAATGTCAGCCCTAGGGCAAACTATTCAAAGAAAAAAAACACCTCATTTGGCAGCCATTTTCTAATTTGGAACTCAAAAATGTAAGATGGGAGGGGAAGAGATGCTTGCTAATGTACAAGAGGAATGAAGTATGAATGAAGCTGCTTTTTCCCATGATCAAGACACCAGCTCTGCAAACACCTGAGAGAATAAAACAGTGATTTTTTTTCCCCTCTTCTGGCTTCTGCAGCTGCAGACAGATTAAAATGCAGATTGGATATCTCTAATAAACCGAGATCACCTCCCATAAAGACGGGGGTTCGAGTCCTCATTTAGAAACCAGAGGAAATGAGGAACTGCAAAGAAAGAGAAGCAGATCGCTGCTCAAGTTGGTATAAGCTGTCCCTGCTTATTCTTCAGCTTAATGCCAGGCTTGCATTTCCCTTTGCAACGTGGCATCAGGTGCCTGCTTAACCAATGATGCTGGGGAAAAAAAAAGAGAGCTGCAAGGTCTATATCCCATATCCCTTCATTAATATCATTCTGATGACACAACTTTTCTTCTCTCTGCTGCTACTTGCAAGCTTTGCACAGTGGAAAACACTGTTGGTACTTATGGGGCAAGTGTTCATTTTAATAACAACAACAACAACAACAATAATAATAATAGTAATAATAATAATAATAATGTATATCAGGAAGCTTACTGACTACTGGAGAGACCAAACTGGCCTACAAGAAAGACCAAATGAAGAACAGAATAGAGGCATGGGAAAACAAAGCACTACATGGCCAATACATTAAAAAAATAGCTGGGAAAGTAGATAATAACAAGACCTGGCAATGGCTAAGAGCAGAAAAATTGAAGAAAGAGACCAAGGGACTAATTCTGGCTGCACAAGACCAAGCCTTAAGGACAAATGCATATAAAGTCAAAATTGAGAAGACAGCAACAGACAGTAAGTGCCGCCTATGCAAAGAAGCTGAAGAAACAGTGGACCACCTGGTAAGCTGTTGCAAGAAGATTGCACAGACTGACTACAAGTAGCGGCATGACAAAGTAGCAACAATGGTGCATTGGAAGATCTGCAAAAAGTATCATTTGCCTATAAGCAAAAACTGGTGGCATCATAAAATAGAGAAAGTCATAGAAAATGATAAAATTAAACTGCTCTGGGACTTCAGCATTCAAACAGACAAGCACCTGCAACATAACACCCCAGACTTAACAATTGTCGATAAGAAAGACAAAAAAGTCTGGATAGTGGACGTGGCAGTGCTTGAGATAGCAGAATAGAAGAGAAAGAACTGGAGAAGATAACAAAATACAAAGACCTACAAATAGAAATAGAAAGACTGTGGCAAAAGCAAGCAAGGGTAGTACCAATAGTCATAGGCGTCTTGGGTGCAATCCCAAAACAACTGGAGCACCACTTGAACACCATTGGCATTGACAAATTCACTATTAGTCAATTGCAAAAGGTGGCCTTACTAGGAACTGCTTCCATCCTGCGACGATATCTGTAATACCATCAAACATCCACATCTGCCTATCCCAGGTCCTGGGTAAGGACTCGATAGGTAGACAACATGCCAAACCCAGTCTGAACATCTGGCTGACTGTGCGATGATCCATAATAATAATGTTGGAAGGGACCTTGGAAGTCATCTAGTAACATAACCAAAGCTGAGTGGGTCAGATATTCTATCATTAAGTTGTATCTTAAGTATATTATTTTAATATTTAATCAGCCTCTTTGCATCTTCTACAGAACTGAGAAATTAGTGCTTTCCAAGGCAGTAGCAAAAATGTCTATTTTATCCATTTGCTGCAATCTAGTACACATCCAGATCGTCACAGGTCAGGTATGACACCCGTAATAAATATGCAACAGTGTAGTGTAGTGGTTAAGGCTCTAGGATAGAAACTAGGAGACTTTGAGTTCTAGTTCCATCTTGGGCACAAAACAACTGGATGACCTTGGACCAGTTGCTCTCTCAGTCTTAGGAAGAAACAGGAAGTGGCCAACATGATTTTTGCATCACAAAGCAGCAAAAGTCATTGCTGCAAATGAATCTGCACCCTTAATGATGTCTGTGCAACTATATTCAGCAATATAGCCAAAGCTGAGTGGGTCTGATATTCTATCACTAAGCTGTATCTTAAGAATATTATTTTAATATTTAATCAGCCTCTTTGCATCTTCTGCAGAATTGAGAAATGAGTGCTTTCCTAGGCAGTAGTAGCCGTGTTTGTTCCTAACACTTTCCATGCTAATCTTTGTTTTTGGAGAATGCCTCTTTTAAAAATCAAAAGGCAGATTGTGAGCATTTGATGTGATTCCTTACCTGGGGCTTATCGACAAAAATCCTCCCTCAATGCTAATTTATCTTGTCCTGCCTTCCATGTTCCAGTTAACTATTTAATTCCTAATCAACCCAAAAGATTGTGGTATCTTTTATTGAGCAGTTGTTTTATCATACCAAAATTAGAGAGTGTGTAGTTTGCAACTGCAAGTTTCTATAGTAAACAAGGACTTTTGGATTTGTGACTTAAATGAAACCCATAGCACTGTTGGGAAATTCCCAGCCATTCAGGGAGGAAGGGTCAAGTAGGGAATTAGCCTTGAATCCTTGCACAGTCACAAGAGACATAAGTCTGATGCCCCCACTTAAGTTTCATGGAACCTTATCTGGTTATTCCCAACAAGCAGTCAGGGCAGATTCCTGTAATATAGGTAGAACACATTAAAGTTGTTGACTTGGACCTTTCACAAATGAACCTTTCTGTTTGCAGTGAAATATTGAGTCTTGTAAGGTAGTCCAGACAAGAATGTACTAACTCTATGTTGTAAGATTACATTGAAAGAATTTTGCAAGTGTGAACATACATCTTTTATTCCTTTCCTTTTAGTCAAATAAATTAAGATCCCTTCTGAGATTTTTGCCAAGACCCCATTTTTTTTCCTGTGGGGCACAGTTGTCTTTTATCTGATTGTTGTCCAGTCTGTGGCTTTTCCTCCTGTCTCACAAGACTGTCCCCTCATAACATTACAGGTGGTCAGTTATGATAAATACAGGTAGGCCTCGACTTACGATCAAAATGGAAGCCAAAATTTCTGTTGTTAAGTGAGGCATTTGTTAAGCAAGCTTTGCTTCATTTTACGAGCTTTCTTGTCACCGCTGCAGTGAATCACTGCAGCTGTTAAGTTAGTAACACAGGTCTTAAGCGAATCTGGCTTCCCCACTGACTTTACTTGTCAGAAGGTCGCAAAAGGGGATTACACAACCTTGGGACACGGCAACTGTCATATAATACATGCCAGTCGCCAAGTGTCTGAATTTTGATCATGTGACCATGAGGATTCTGCAACAGTTCTAAGTGTGGGAAATGGTCATAAGTCACTTTGTCAGGGTTATTTTAACTTCAGTCACTAAACAGATAGTTATAAGTTGAGGGCAACTGGTACTGTATATAACCAACACCACAGACAAACTCTGCCATCAACAAGACAAAGAAGAGATCAACCGTATTTCACTTACCAAAATGTGGGTCTTTTCAAATGTTGAAATAAATGCAGCAGTAAATAAATGCAGATTGGCAATGCCTTTTGTCCTTAAAATTTGCCTTCCTGTTTGTGAAAAGTGAACTAAAAATAATTCAAGGGACTTGCTGATTAACTCTGAATGTTTTTGCCCTGGATTTAATTCTCTGGCAAAAGAATGATGGATACCACCATTTCCTGTTTTTAAAGCTTTGATATTTTTCCTTGTGTTGCTTTGATTTTTTTTTTTCCCCTAAATCAGTGCTCGGTGCCAGCTTTTTATTTTTTTTTCTATCACAAAGTTGGACCTGTGTTCTAGATAAGGAACAAGATATTTCAGACAGTGAGTAGTCTTAGCTGAACCCCCAAATCTCTCTGGAATCTCATTAGAGAAATTAATTGTCTGGAGTGAGTAATTTAGAGATTAACTCTGAACAACTTCTATCAGTAGCAATTTTGTGCTGCTTTAAAACTTCTGCCAAAATGTGTTCAGTTTAACCATGTCCCGTTCTCTTGTTTCATTTAAGCTTTCTGCTTTCCAGCTTTTTATTCAGGAGTAATAGCCTAATTAGAGTCAGGCCTGTGAAAGTGTTGATGAAGTTTTTACTTTGTTGGCTTTTAAAACTGTTTATTATCCTACCAAATAAGAAGAAATGCCAGAGAAGACTTTTCTTTATTCTTTTTTGCTCCATATGTTAATTATTAATTGATAAACATGTTAATCATAATACTGATTATATAGTTTTTACTTATATGCAAAAAAGGTAGCTATTAAGTAATCAGCAGAGACAAAGTTGAACAATAAAGAAAAACAAATAGATAAGAATATAGAGGATTTCTGAAAACTTTCAAGACAATTTATAGCTCTAACAAGGTTGGGCCCTGCTTAGCTTATATAAATTTCATTAAAATGGACCAGCTATTTCTATAAGGATGCATTCTCCTGTAGGTATCAATGAGAATTCAAAGATTTCAGGTGAATCAACCAAGTTGGGCTTGTGAATGGAAACTACAAAGGCTGGATTTAAGAAAGCTGGGAGATCAAATGAATTTAAACCAGAGTCTACTTGTAAGACCAATAATTCGTAATTTGGTCAACTTATTTGCAATTGAAACCTTAATGGAACTTTCTAAAACAAAATATAGGCCTCCTGTTTCAACCACCCTTCGCCGAGCAAATTTCAAAAACTCAAATTCCCAAAAGTCCAAAACTTTTCAGGGAAATTTAATTAAATGTCTATATTATTTAAATCATAAATAAAAGGTCATGTGGCATCATCTCCTAATGATTTCTTAAGTTCATCCAAGGAGTGAGTAGTGAGGGACTTCAAGACATAATAATAATAATAATAATAATAATAATAATAATAATAATAATAATAATAACAACAACAACAACAACAACAACAATAATAATAATAATAGCAAGGGTAGTACCAATAGTAATAGATGCCTTGGGTGCAATCCCAAAACAACTGGAGCACCACTTGAACACCATTGGCATTGACAAATTCGCCATTAGTCAATTGCAAAAGGCGGCCTTACTAGGAACTGCTTCCATCCTGTGACGATATCTGTAATACCATCAAACATCCACATCTGCCTATCCCAGATCCTTGAGAGACAAATAATAATATCCACATCTGCCTATCTCAGGTCCTTGATATTATAATAATAATAATAATAATTCCATCCTGCGACGATATCTGTAATACCATCAAACATCCACATCTGCCTATCCCAGGTCCTGGGTAAGGACTCGATAGGTAGACAAAATGCCAAATCCAGTCTGAACATCTGGCTGACTGTGCGATGATCCATAATAATAATTATAGTTGGAAGGGACCTTGGAGGTCATCGAGTCCAACCCTCTGCTCAGGCAGAAAACCCTACACCATTTCAGGAAAATGGCTGTCCAGTCTCTTCTTAAAAACTTCCAGTGTTGGAGCATTCACTGCTTCTGGAGGCAAGTTGTTCCACTGGTTAATTATTCTAACTGTCAGGAACCTTAGGAAGAATTGCTAAAAGAACTGGGTCTGTTAGCTTAAGACACTGATGTCAAACCCGCCATGTCACGTGACTTGTCACAATGTATTGTGACTTTTTTTGCATTGCTGGAGCTGGGGTGAGCGCAGCATTTGTATGATGCAACCGGCCCATAGGCTGGCAGTTTGATACCCCTGGCTTAAGAAGAGAAGGGTAAGGGAAGACACGCTAATTTGAAAATACTTGCCCCAGGAAAAAGAGTATGGATTTATTCTTCAGAGGTCCCCATCATAGAACAAAAAGAGGGAGATTCAAAATTGAAATAGGAAATTTAAACACCATAAGATCTATTCAGAACTAGAACAAATCTGGAAGAAACCTTGGTGGTCTTCTAGTCCAGCCCCCTGCTCAAGCAGGAGACTCTATACTAGTTCAGACAAGTGACTATCCAGTCTCTTCTTAAAGACCTCCAGTGATGGAGCAGCCACAACATCTGAAGACAAGCAGTTCCACGGGTTACTTGTCCTCACTGTTAGGAAGTTTCTCCTTAATTCCAGGTTGCTTCTCTCCTTGATTAGTTTCCAGCCACTGTCTCTTGTCTTGTCTTATTAAGTAGTAAGTAATTAAGTATTAATTAAGTCATTAATTAATTAAGTATTAAATTAAGTAATTAAGTATTAAATAATAAACACTTATTAAGTATTAAGCAGGGAACAGCCAGGTTTCTTGTAGTCAAAAGTGCTCCATCAGCTTTTAAGTAAAGGTAGATCAGCCATTTGCTTGGAAGAATGCTTGCCCTGGGCATGGATTGGACTAGAACAGGGGAAGGCAACCTTGGCTCTTTTTTGACTCGTGGGCTTCAACTCCCAGAATTCCTGAGCCAGCAGGAAGTCCACGAGTTATAAAAGAGCCAAGGTTGGCTACCACTGGACTTAGAAGTCTATAGTCTCTTCCCACCTTATGCTTCTACAGTTCAAATTTCTCTGGCAACAGAATGGAAGTGGTTTGCCACTGTCCTATTCTGGCTTGAATTTTGACTTCTCCAGTATTCACTCCTATATTGCACAATGAAGTAAATGGGGGAGTGGGTAGTTTATTTTACTCTCCAGTGGTGATAAACTTTCTGACCGGAGGTTCAGAGCATGAAGCTGCTGTCCATACACTGATTTATTTATGAGCCGATTCTCTGTAGTGCTGTAATCTTGCTGTAGACTCCCAGCAGCTAACATTGTGAGTTATAAAAACATAATAAAATATGACAATTTACAATAAGCATTAAACTCAGAAAATAGCAATAACTAACCGACCCAAATCCAAAGGCATTCTTTTCTCCTTCTCCGAAAGCTCTCCAAAACTCCAGATTCTAATCAACTGTTGGATTGCTTTCAGAGTACCATTGCCAGCTCCTCTCATTAGAGAAAAAGACCACAATTGCTGCACCAATCAGAGCAGGACAGAGCCTTCACCCCCCCCCCCCCGATCATGGCTTCCTCTTTCTCTGCCCATCAGTAACCAGGAATCCAGGTGGCCATGAGCCTGTTGTTTTAGAAAAATGCCACCCAATCCAAAGTTAAAGCAGGGGTTGACTGAGACCTTTGCTAGACTAACATTTATCCTTCTTGGTAGGCTCCAACATGTCTTATGCTACCCAGACCTAATAAACATGTCAGAGCATGCACAGTCTTATTGCGCTGAGATAACCCAGAAGTAAACACAGTAAACAGTGGTCTATATTAAATGATGGTTTATCTTACACTAACTACAATATCATACACCAGGAACAATATACATACACATGGTAATACAGTAGAATCCAACACACAGCAATCACAGTAGAAAATGGATGAGAGAGAGAGAGAGAGAGAGAGAGAGAGAGAAAGAGTGAGAGAGAGAGACTCCAGCAAAGCCTTCCCTTTTATACTCAAGTCTCTTAAAAAGACACAGACCTTGCTGAGTCATTCCATCATCCACCTTATGTTACATTACATCACTACATAAGCTGTTTAGATAATAAATCAATACCTTGACAAAACATCTGATATTTGGTCAAGACTTCTACAGCACTTCCAATTCAACCCAGTGCAATGTGTAAGTGGGTATCATCTTTCTACTGATGGCATTCCATCTTAAGCTGATGGATGACTTATCCTAGAAGTTTCACATCACTGTTAAATTGTTCAGAGGAGAGAACCAAATCCTGGAGCATCCTAAATGGCAGTGTCCTTTAGACTGGAACTTTCTCCCCATGTTTCATCAACGTGAGTCAGGAAAGAGCAAACTCTTTGTAAAGGAAGTTCTCTGACTCCTTGGTAGGCAGTCTGCTGAAGGTCATCCATCAAAGTATTTAGAATCAGAATAGAGCTGGAAGGGACCTTGGAGGTCTCCTAATCCAACCTTCTGCTCAAGCAGAGACCCTGTGCCATTTCAGACAAGTGGCCGTCCAGTCTCTTATTAAAAATCTCCAGTGATGAAGCCCCCACGATTTCTGAAGACAAGCTGTTCCACTGGTTAATTGTTCTCACTATTACGAAAATTCTCCTTAATTCCAGGTTGCTTCTCTCCTTGATTAGTTTCCATCCATTGTTTCTTGACTTCTCTTGTGGTGCTTTGGAAAAAAAGTCAATTCCCTCTTTTTGTGGCAGCTCTTCAAATACTGGAACACTGCTATCATGTCACCTCTAGTCCTTCTTCTCTCTAGACTGGCCGTACCCAATTCCTGCAATTGTTCTTCTTACGTTTTAGTCTCCAAGCCCTTAATCATCTTGACTGCTCTTCTCTGCACTTTGTTCAAAGTCTCAACATCTTTTTTGTAAAGAGCAAAATTGGATGCAGTACTCCAGGTGTGGTCTTACTAAGGTTTTATAAATACTTTATAAATACTAATACTTCATGTGAGTTTGATTCAATAGCATTTGGACACCTGTCCAGGCCTGAATCTTGTCTGAGAAGTCTCAAGTTTGGTTAAATTGAAATGTCATTGAGAAGATCCTAACTGACAGTTACTTACAGTTAACTCTTACATGCCTACTGTTCCTTCCCTTAATTTCTTAAATGAGTAAAGTAAGAGTTCTGATTGAGGAAGCAAGAAGTGAAACATCTGTATTCTTTTACTGTTGGGTGAGAATATGCATATTTATGCAATATGTTGAGTTTGGTGCTGATAAGAACTTGATCTCTGAATTTGCGAGATACATTTTTACTTTTGCAAAGAGGATTCTTTGCCCAGCTGAATATACAAATCCCCAAGTAAGTCGGGAAAAGCAAAAAGCATTTATTAAAAGGGAGGGGATCAAGTCTTTTGTAAGGTACATAAATAAATGATAAATGAAAAATTATCAGTGAGGGAGGATTTTTGTCTACATATAAGCCCAGGTAAGGAATCACATCAAACACCCAGAATCTGCCTTTTGATTTTTTTTTTAAATGCAGTACCCAAAAACAAAGATTAGCTTAGGAAGCAATATGAACAAACACCGCTACTACTGCCTTGGAAAGCAGTCATTTCTCAGTTTTGCAGAAGACGCAAAGAGGCTGATTAAATATTAAAATAATACTCTTAAGATACAACCTAATGACAGAATATCAGACCCACTCCGCTTTGGCTATATTACTGAATATAGTTGCACAGACATCATTAAGGGGAATAACTCTGAGTACTATGGGAAGAATCCAGAGAAAGAAATATTTTGGGAAATATGAAAAAGGCAGAATATATTTCCCCAAAGGAATAATGGAAAAGGTCTTTAAAAAGACAGAAACCAGCCCCCAGAAATCAGCCCAGCCCCTTTAAGAGGCCAGCTTTTAGAAATGCAGATATAATAATCCATTCAGGAAGATTGGAGCCAGGAAGCTGTTAGGAAGACAAAGATACCTAAAATCTACATACCCCCACCCAAATTCTAAGGACAAGAGTCATAATAGGATTGACGCACCAATACAAAAGGGCACACTCAGACTCAGGTCAAAGTACATGACACAGGAAATACAAAGCCTCAAACAGGAACAGGAAACAACCTCAAGAGCCCCAGAAGGTATAAAAACCTACTCTCTACTACACATGCTCTCTCTTTTTTCTAGAGCCATCTTTCTGTCTGGCTCTCCTCTTCAATAAACTACAACCTTCTTTCTAAAGCAGTCTCCATTTTGATTATTCCCGGCTTGGACTGGACCTTGATGAAGATTTTTCCTTCAACAGCACGGATTCATTTGCAGCACTGACTTTTGCTGCTTTGTGATGCAAATTGATGCACTTAGAACCATTCCTCCCCCCCCCCGCCACCATCAAAAAATCAGGTTGACCACTTCCTGTTTCTTCCTAAGATTGAGAGAGTTAATGGTCCAAGGTCACTGAGTTGTTTTGTGCCTAAGATGGTATTAGAACTCACAGTCTCTTAGTTTCCACCCTAGACCTTAACCATTTATCTAAACTGATTGTTGCATATTTATTAGGAGTATCATATCTGATTGGTGACACTTTGGATGTGTATTAGATTGCAGCAAATGGGTAGTTCTTTTTTTTCTTTTTCATTTCTTTTCTTTCTTTTTTTGATAAAGGAGCATAGAGAAGTTTTTTTTAAAAAAAGCCTATTGTAATACATTAAAAATACATTTAAAATACATCATTGTACCCCGATTGCACAGAATAATATTGATCAGGTTTTCCATTACATCAATAAACCACCAATTCATAAGAACAGAATGAAAATGAGAGTCAATCCAAGATTCTATCATTCCATCACATAATTATATCTTTTTAAACTTTTTTTTATAGTTCTTTTTATACACCATCCAAGATCACATTCCCAGGCTTAAACTGTGTTACTCTTTCCAGAACAAGCTTCAGCTGAAACTTTTAACCAAAAGCTCTTCAGATGCATAAAGGTTTCAGCAGAGGGTTACTTAAAACAAAAGCAGGGGGTTGGAGACTAGATGTCTTCAAAGATCCCTTACATCATCATCATCATCATCATTATCATCATCATCATCATCATTATTATATCTCAGAAGTAGTTTTTAGGCTATAGAGCAATGCTTTGGAACATGGGAGGGTGTGAGTGGAGTACCTATCTGCAGCTCTTTAAAGTAAGGTTTCCTATCTTTCTTTCTTTCTTTCCTTCCTTCCTTCCTTCCTTCCTTCCTTCCTTCCTTCCTTCCTTCCTTCCTTCCTTCCTTCCTTCCTTCCTCCCTCCCTCCCTCCCTCCCTTCCTATTTCTCCTTTCTTATATGCCTTCCTTCCTTCCCTTCCTTCCCCTTCTTTCCTTCATCTACTTCCTCCCTTCCTTCCTATCTCTCTTTCCTTATCTCCTTTTCTTCCTTCCTTCCCTCCTTCCTTCCTTCCTTTTCTCCCTTCCCCTTCCTCCCTTCCCCTTCCTTCCTCCCTTCCTTCCTTCTATGCTTTCTTCTTTCCTTTCTTCCTTTCCTCCTTTCCTCTCTCCCATTTCCTCCCTCCTTCCTTCCTTCCTTCCTCTTCCTTCCTTCCTTCCTTCCTTCCTTCCTTCCTCTTTCTCTTTCTTTCTTTCTTTCTTTCTTTCTTTCTTTCTTTCTTTCTTTCTTTCTTTCTTTCTTTCTTTCTTTCTTTCTTCTCTCTCTTTCTTTCTTTCTTTCTTTCTTCTCTTCCTCCTGAGAAACATTTACAAAATATTAGGCCACATGATAGCAGCAACAGCCTGGCAGAGCTGAAGCAGCAGCTACCAATTCCTGGGTTCTGGATTTGGGGCTCATTGTATATGAATGCCCGTTTCAGGTACCTTGGTTCAGAATATGAGTTCCCCATTATACGCCATTACGTTCAGTTAAGGGTTACTGGAAGTCAGTTTTATTAGTATGTTGCTCTAGAGGAAAACATTGTGCCTTCAAGAATAAAATAGAAATTGGGACATGTAGAATGTAACAATTGGAATCTAAGTTATTCAGTTTATGGCACAATACAGACACTTAGCTTCAGTGGTGAGAGCAACATTGCCACTTCGCACAAGCACTCAACTCAGTCATGTGTGGAATTTTTTCTCATTTAAGAGATGCTTGGAATGAGGGCTGGTGCTAGTAAAATATGTGTGTGTGTGTGTGTGTGTGTGTGTGTAAAACATGTGAATATGTTAGGAATCAGAAGTATTTCAATGTGTTAGGAAAAACACTTTAAAATTGTTTCAAAGGTGAAGGGCGTTTGGGTTAAAAAGATTTACCAAAACAGTTTAATGTCTAAACAACTCATTTTATATCTTCATTGAGAAAAGAACTTTAAGTGCATAAGGAATAAGGAATACTATAATATTTTTTATCAACTGACATGGTTTTCTTTTTGTTCTGGGAGCTTACATCTAAATGGGACTTATTCCGTTAGAGATTATTTTTACAAACCAAAGGAAATAAAGTAGGAAAATGGTTTGCATTTATATATGATCTGTTAAAGTTCTCTGACTTTTTTCCAACCTTGCCCTGCCTTATCTCTTCCTTCTTTCCTTCCTTTCCTTCCTTCCTTCCTATCTCTCCTTATCTTCCTTCCTCCATCCCATCCTCCCTCCCTATCTCCCTTCCTTCCTTCCTTCCTTCCTTCCTTCCTTCCTTCCTTCCTTCCTTCTTATCTCACCTTATCTTCCTTCCTTCCTCCATCTCATCCTCCCTCCCTCCCTCCCTCCCTCTCTCCCTTCCTTCCTTCCTTCCTTCCTTCCTTCCTTCCTTCCTTCCTTTCTATCTCTCCTTATCTTCCTTCCTTCTTCCATCTCATCCTCCCTCCCTTCTTTCCTTCCTTTCTTCCTTCCTTCTTTCCTTCCTTCCTATCTCTCCTTATCTTCCTTCCTTCCTTCATCCTATCCCATCCCATCCCATTCCATCCTCCCTCCCTCCCTCCCTCCCTCTCCCTTCCTCCCTCCCTCCCTTTCCTTCCTTCCTTCCTTCCTTCCTTCCTTCCCTCCTTCCCTCCCTCCCTCCCTCCGCTCCATTTGAAAACTATTTTTGAAACTCAACCAGTTTTAGCATGCTAAAAGACCTTGTTCTGCTCTGCCTCCAGGCAATGCCTCAATCCAGATAAATGGATTGTCCAAGTCATTTGATTTATAAGCCTATCGGAGAGATTTAAACAGCTGGAGAAATCTGACACTATTATCCTCTCGGAAAATTAGGTTGGTCTATCTTGACACACCTCTACTTAAATCAGAACTGTGTCTAGCTGGCTACTTCTTCCAGATGAAAATTGACTTCTGTATTCATAAAGGACTCTTTTGCTGTTCAGACAGCAAAAGTGGCACATTTTCCAGGACATTGTGCTGGGGATTTTACTGAGACTGTTGTTTTTCTGTGAAATGGTGAATGGAGTTTACAGGGCAGGTCGTTCTCAACTTACAACAGTTCATTTAGTGATTGTTCAAAGTTACCATGGTGCTTAAAAAAGTGACTTATGATCATTTTTCATACTTACGACCTTTGTAGCGTCCCCTTGATCATGGGATCAAAACTCAGAGGCTTGGCAATTTGTTCATACTTACGACCGTTGTTGGGTCCCAAAGTCACGTGATCCCTTTTTTTTTTTTGACCTTCTTGCAAGCAAAGTCTGGGTGACTGAAAATCTCCGCAGACAAATATCTTGCTTTTTTTTTATTGAAAAGTTTTATAAAAGTTGCAATATACACCCCAAAGCCCACCCCCCCTAAACTCCCCCTCTCCCTCCCCCACTTCCCAGAGCTGAGTACAGGGTTACAAATATAATAATCATACTCTAACTAACATTAACCAACTATATAAATAATCAAGTCCATAATGCGCTTTAATTCCCCTTTAACATAAATATAAACAAATTAAAAGTAAACATAATAATATAAACAAGTTAATATCCTAATTATTAAACAATACAATATCCAAATTGTTAAACAATACTAATACTAAAAATAATAATAAAACTAATAAAAAATTTACTATAATAAACTATTAATAATAATAATGCTCTAAAATTTACTCATAAACTAGATGGAACTTTTTAGTCCCATATTTATTCTGAATATAATCTATCCATCTTCTCCAGACCGAAATGTATCTTTCTTGTGAGTGATCCTTCAGATAAGCAGAAATCTTAGCCATTTCTGCTAAATTTGACACCTTAAGCATCCATTCTTCTATAGTAGGCAAACAACCCTTCTTCCAACATTGCCCTACCAATAACCTTGCAGCTGTTATCAAATTCAACATCAAGTTAGTTTCTTTAGTATCACAATCTACAATAACACCCAATAAAAATAATTGTGGAGTAAACTTTATCTTTCTCCTGAAAATCTTTTGAATGTTCCACCAAATCTTAATCCAGAAAGCTTTTATATTTCTACAAGTCCACCAGATATGAAAATAAGTAGCATCCAAGCTACCACATCTCCAACATTTGGGCCAGACAAATATCTTGCTTGTCTCTAATTCAGATACAACAATACAAGGACCTCCGCTTGGCTCAAATGAGATTTTAAAAAAGAGCAGTTGCTATTCACTGATGGGCAATTAAATTGTGGAGATAAAAAGAAATGGTCTGGTAGTCCTCAACCATTCATTTGGAGACCTTTTGAAGTTATAATGGCATGGGAAAAGTGACTCGCGAATGGTCCTCACACTTATGACTGTTGTAGTGTCTGGACAGTCACACAATCTTGATCCCCCAGCTCATACTTATGATGGTTGTAGTGTCCTGGGGTCATGTGAATACTATCTGCAACCTTCCCAACAAGCCTCTGACAAGCAAAGTCAGTGGAGAAAGTTGGATATGCTCAATGGCCACATGATTGACTACTTAATAATGGGGGCTAGAAAAGTCCTAAAATTGGGCACAACTCACTTAAGAAGAGCCGTGCTTTGCAACAAGAATTCTGGTCCCAATTTTGGATTAAATTGAGAACTATTGCAGCTGGATTTGACAATGCCGCTGTAAAACATTTTAAATTGATTATATTTTTTTTTCAAATAAACAAATATTCAATTAATCATACCCACATTCAGACATCACTGACAAATTCGGTGCAATGTATTAAAGTGGTCTTGGGCCTTTTGAATGCAATGGGGGAGGGGGAAATAGAACTTGCTTTCACCTGGATTCTGCACTGTGTCAATAAAGTTCAGGCTTCTTTGCTTCAGAGACTCGTTGAATTAAATTTTATTTACTAAAACAACTTCCCGTTCCTAATTAAACCTATTAAGGCTGAATGTTCAGTGTTTTTTTTTTTTTTTCCTGAAGACATGTGGGAAGTGTACCATTTGGTTTCATTTTTTTTTTTTTACCCTTATGAAGTCTTATACTTTTGATTTTCTTATTTAAAAAAAAAGACAGTTAAACAGAATCTTACCCAAGAGCCCTTCCATAAAAATAATTGGGGTTCTACAGAGCTCTTATAATAACCAAAGAGGGATAAATACTCTGCACATTTTCACACTGTATATTTCTTAGCAACATGGATAGGGAAAAAAATGATATATAATTAAATTCTACTGTCACATGTGAAAACTGCTATAATGGAACATATAGGTATATTACACACACATGCAAGAATATATATATATATATATATATATATATATATATATATATATATATATATATATATATAGGTCTTTGGTTGTTCGGGTTTTCTCCCACGTAAAATTTCTCCCAATTTTACGCGGGAGAAAACCCGAACAACCAAAGACCTATATACAAACACCCGCGAAAACCTCAGAAAACATATATATATATATATATATATATGTTTGTGTGTGTGTGTTTGTGGAGAGAGAGAGACAGAGAGATGTACATAATCAGAAAGTCAAAATGATGAAGCAATAAACAGAGCAATGATCAAAGAGAAATCCAATCAGCCAAAAGTCAAAATGTTATTTTCAGCTTTGTGCATGCTCATAATGAATACATTTTAAACAGAGAGGAAAAAAGGATGATTTATGGAGCATTATGTAGTATACTATGTGGAATGCTATCCATCCATCCATCCATCCATCCATCTATCTATCTATCTATCTATTTATTTATCTATCTATCTATCTATCTTTCTATCTCTCTCTATCATTCTTCTATCTATTATCATCTACTATCTATCTATATCAATCTATTTATCTATTAATATATCTACCTATCATCTATCTTCTTCATTATCATATCTCTCTCTATTTTGTTTCACAATAATACAAAAAAAAAAAACAGAAGGAGCTTTTATGACCATCAAATTTTATTAAAAGGGGGCAAATTTTCATGACTTCATCTAAGGCATCTGTTTAACAACATTCAGAAGAAAAGATGTTGCAGAACTTTTGATTTATTTATTTATTTTGCCACCAATGTCTCAGTCAGATCTGTCCCTACAGTTTCCCAGCAGTAGACTATGTACCCTGGACCAGTACTCAGAGCATGTGTAGGAAGGGTTTGTGAAGAAAAATCACTGACTCAGGGGTTAGAACAAATGTTGTTGGTAGGCATGAAACAAGGAAGATAGTGAAAAATGAAAATAGAATCAAAACGAAATCACATTCTTTTTCTGCTACTCATACAGCATGTCTGGCTGAGGACTTTTAATTTTATTGAAAAGACCCTCCCCTTAAATTCAAGCTCTGTTTTTCTGATATTGTCTGATCAAACCTTTTATTGTATACAACAATAAAATTGTGAATACCATTGTTTTTATAGAATGAAGATCACATCATGTTCTAGCTCCGCTTTACAAAACCTTTGTAAGATTGATGATAGATAGATAGATAGATAGATAGATAGATAGATAGATAGATAGATAGATAGATAGGCAGATAGATAGGTAGATAGATAGATAGATAGATATAGTAGATAGGAGATAGATAGATAGATAGATAGATAGATAGATAGATAGATAGATAGATAGATAGATAGATAGAGAAAGATAGATAGGATGATATAGTAGATAGGTGATAGAGAGACAGATAGACAGACAGATAGATAGATAGATGATATAATAGATAGGTGATAGATAGATAGATAGATAGATAGATAGATAGATAGATAGATAGATAGATAGACATAGATTTAGCTACCGGTTCTGCCAAAGTGGTGTGAACTGGCTGAATCCCACCACAGGAAGGAAGGAAGGAAGGAAGGAAGGAAGGAAGGAAGGAAGGAAGGAAGGAAGGAAGGAAGGAAGGAAGGAAGGAAGGAAGGAAGGAAGGAAGGAAGGAGTGGTGGGATTCAAATATGTGAACAACCGGTTCTCTGTGTGGATGCCACTTCCGGAAGTCCATTCTGGGCCTGGGCAACAAAAAATTAGCTACCGGTTCTGCCGAAGTGGTGCAAACTGGCTGAATGCCACCACTGGATAGCACCAAGAATGCCACAATTCACAGAACTGTCTGCAGAGATCAAAGATCTGGAGACAGTTTTATCAGTCAAGCAGTTGTGCCTTGCTAGCTTAGAAATTATGTGGGAGACTGCCCACTTATTCTTCCCTCTTCTCTAATACCTCATCAGGTTTTTGTCTTTTTTTTGCATTTGCTGGCTGAAATAGTCAACTTATTTGGCTTCACAGTAGGTAAAAGTAAAAATAACCAGTTCACTCCAGTGCAGTTTTTTTGGCAACATCACAAGGCGGAATTTCCCCCAATTTCTGATCAAGCTAAATGCCTTGAAATTTCAGGTTCTTACACCTACAAACAATAATCAGTTCTCCTTGGTCTTTGAGTTCAGCCCAAATTGGCCAGATGGGATGCTTTAATAATAATAACAATAGTTGGAAGGGACCTTGGAGGTCTTCTAGTCCAACCGCCTGCTTAGGCAGGAAACCCTATATCATTTCAGACAAATGGCTGTCCAGTCTCTTCTTAAAAACTTCCAGTGTTGGAGCATTCACCGCTTCTGGAGGCAGGTTGTTCCACTGGTTAATTGTTCTAACTGTCAGGGAGTTTTTCCTTTGTTCTAGGTTGCTTCTCTCCTTGATTAGTTTCCATCGATTGCTTCTTGTCCTGCCCTTAGGTGCTTTGGAGAATAGCTTGACTTCCTCTTCTTTGGGTTAGCCCCTGAGATATTGGAACGCTGCTATCATGTCCCCCCTTGTCCTTCTCTTCGTTAAACTAGACATACCCAATTCTAGCAACCGTTCCTTATATGTTTTAGCCTCCAGTCCCCTAATTATATTTGGTGCTGAGGATCAACCTTAATTTTAATCCTAGCTGTCTTTATACGTTGCCTACACCCATTTGGATCTTCCATGAGTTTCATATTCAGCCACTTTGCTACCACTCAATCTCTAAGCTATTTTTTTTCAAAATGAAGACATCAAGTTTTAAAAGTAGTTTAGCCGCAGAATTAATTATGAGATGGATAGGGAAAAAAATGAATACTGGGTTTTGGGATCTTTTATTCATACTGCTTGGTTATTGACTGTATATTAAGTCAATGTGGCCTAGGATCAATATGTGTTTCTAAGTAGCATTTTATGATTTCTTAAATGTATTATTTTCATTGCAAGCCTCCCCCATTATATGCAAATATTTTATTGTTATATTTATTGAACACTCAAGCTTCCAGGCACCTAAAATATGGACTCTACATGTGCTAAAAGAAACAAAATATTGGCAACAGGAGGTGTCACTTAGTTGGAAAAGGATGTGTGCAATAAATAAACAAATAAAACAAAGAGCAAAGAAGCATATGTGCAGACAATCCCTCTGCCACGATTCACACAACGGTATCATGTGCCATAGAACGTTACATTCAGGTGTATTTCTGAAATTGTGGTAAGAGAGCTCAGGAATATTGAACAGATTGATTGCCATAACTTGGAAAATAACTGTATCCTTAGAATAGGTTTTCTGGCTGCCTCTTTTGATAGGCTGGGCAGGTCCAACTGTCTTATTTTCATTATCTGTTCAAAAAGCATAAATCAAAACATGTCAACAATGAGATGTACAGCAGGTGCCCATGTCTGAGTGTATATCTCTGTGTCTGCAGTCCCACATCCAGCTGGATGAAGAACTGCATGCAAAAATAGCACTGAATATGATTTAGAAAAGTTAGAAAATCAAGGAGTATATGAAATCCTCCCCTGTTTCTTCCTTCCCTAACACAGCTGGCAAAAGCGAGACAGAACTGGTGGCCTAGAGGTTAATACATCTGCCTAACATGCAGACAGCCCAGGTTCGAATCTCAGAAGGGTATGTCTAGTTGAAAAGAGCTAAAGAGTTCGAAATAGCTATTCCAGTTCTCCCTTAATTCTTTGCTAGCAATCCAAATTTTAGAAATATATATAATAAATGGAATAAGGTTCCGGTGTTTGCCTTATTGGTTCCCTCAGACTTCTTTTATATTTCAGCAAAACTTAAACAACACTCAAATCATGTTCAATGGCAAAAAAAAAAAAAAGATGCATAAATTCAGAAAATCAGAAAGGAGATATATACTTTTTTCACCAGATTGTTGATGGATGGAAAAAAAGGAAA
This sequence comes from Crotalus adamanteus, assembly GCA_039797435.1. Lineage (NCBI taxonomy): Eukaryota > Metazoa > Chordata > Lepidosauria > Squamata > Viperidae > Crotalus > Crotalus adamanteus. The sequence continues at coordinate 78,368,963 of CM077924.1, read as the reverse complement.
GAGAGGGCAACGTAAATTAACAGATGGTCTTTTTTTAAGCACCACTGCCAAAAAAGAGATAGAAAACAGAAAAGGGGTGAGAGAGACCAATTAGAAGAATATTTTGATATTTCTGAAAATGTTCCCAATAATCAACTAATCGCTGAGCAGATTTAGTTCAACCTACATCCTGTAACTTTACATTTTGTCCTAATGAGTTTTGCAAGTGTGTGTGAGGTAAAGCACAAAATGGAAGAGGACAATAGAAGCTCACTCATGAAACTCAAACTACTGTAAACCACTTAGAACTGAACATACAGATAGTTATAACAGCCCTGAAAAAAGTGACTTACAACTGTTTTTCACACTGATGACCATATGCAGCATCCCCACGGTTATGTAATCAAAATTCAGACGCTTGGCAATTGACTCATATTTGTGACGGTTGCTGTGTCCCGGGGTCATGTGACCATCTTTTGAGACCTGCTGGCGAGCAAAGTCAATAGGAAAGGCAGATTCGCTTAATAACCATGTTACTAGCTTAACAACTGCAATGATTCACTTAACAACCTTGTCAAAAAAAGATCATAAAATGGGGCAAAATTCACTTGAGGGCCTTGTGATGAAGAAAGAATAGAATAGAATAGAATAGAATAGAATAGAATAGAATAGAATAAATGAAGAATAGAATAGAATAGAATAGAATAGAATAGAATAGAATAGAATAGAATAGAATGGAATGGAATGGAATGGAATGGAATGGAATGGAATGGAATGGAATGGAATGGAATGGAATGGAATGGAATAGAATAGAATAGAATAGAATAGAATAGAATAGAATAGAATAGAATAGAATAGAATAGAATAGAATAGAATAGAATAGAATATATGGAATGGAATGGAATGGAATGGAATGGAATGGAATAGAATAGAATAGAATAGAATAGAATAGAATAGAATAGAATAGAATAGAATAGAATAGAATAGAATAGAATAGAATAGAAAGGGATCTTGGAGGTCTTCTAGTCCAGCCCCCTGCTCAAGCAGGAGAACCTATACCATCTCAGACAGGTGATTGTCTAATCTCTTCTTAAACATTTCCAGTGATGGGGCGCCCACAATTTCTGGGGTAAGCTGTTCCACTGGTTGATTGTCTTCGCTGTCAGGAAGTTTCTCCTTAATTCCAGGTTGCTTCTCTCCTTGACAAGTTTCCAACCATTGTTTCTCATCCTTCCCTCTGGTGCTTTGGAGAATAATGTGACCCCCTCCTCTTCTTTGTGGCAGCCCCTCAAATACTGGAACACTGCTATCATGTTGCCCCTGTTTCTTCTTTTCTTTAGACCAGCCAGACCCAAGTCCCGCAGCCGTTCTTCGTATGTTTTAGCCTCCAAGCCTTTGATCATCTTAGTTGCTCTTCTCTGAATTTTTTTTCCCAAACTCTCAACATCTTTTTTGTGATATGGTGAGTCAGGCTGTGAGTCATCAGTAAGAGGTGTGTGATGGGTCTTGTGATGGGGAAGTTACATCATGTCAGGGTCTTTAGGAGGTGAACTGCTGGTGACAGAGTGCTTGCTTGGGATGGTTGAGGGTCGGTGCTGTCTCTAGTTGGCTGTGCAGTTGATTTGGATTCTGAGGGGTTCATAGGCTGGTGGTAGGTCAATGTCTCTGTTGATGGAATTGTGTGTGGAGAGTCAGGCTTCAATAAATTCACAAGCATGGTGGGTGGTAGCGTAGCCGATGATTTTTGTGTAACTCCAATCAAACTGGTGCTGCTGTGTGTGTGTGTGTGTGTTTGTGTGTGTGTGTGTGTGTGTGTGTGTGTGTAGAGATTAAGGATTTGGGATCATGGCATTTGTTTGCCAGCTAGTGTTCTATTGGCAGATCTCCTGCAGAATAGGCCAGAGAAAGCTTTAGAGTCTCCCAAATGTTCTCTGAATTAAACCAGAGCCAAAGCTTCTATATTTCCTTGTCACCATTATTGAATGAGAAAGAAGAAGAAGAAGAAGAAGAAGAAGAAGAAGAAGAAGAAGAAGAAGAAGAAGAAGAAGAAGAAGAAGAAGAAGAAGAAGAAGAAGAAGAAGAAGAAGAAGAAGAAGAAGAAGAAGAAGAAGAAGAAGAAGAAGAAGAAGAAGAAGAAGAAGAAGAAGAAGAAGAAGAAGAAGAAGAAGAAGAAGAAGAAGAAGAAGAAGAAGAAGAAGAAGAAGAAGAAGAAGAAGAAGAAGAAGAAGAAGCAGCAGCAGCAGCAGCAGCAATTTGGAGAAAAACAATCAGGAAAAAAAATGCAAACTCATTCATCTGACATAGAGTTTTACATGTACCATGTCATTTCTCTTTTCAGCACATACGGAGCGACACATATGCTGGAACACTGATGGCATTAGTCAGATAAGGGAAAACAACCCTCCCAAACACTGCAGAGATGCAGGAAAAGCAGGAAAAGCAACATAAATACATAAATTGCCCTCTGACAATTACAGCCAATTTCTCTCTGCAAAGTGAATCTAGTAAATAGAGGTTAGTACTATAAGCAAGTGCACATTTTAAACCAAACGGGAAAATCAAACTGAGAGAAGAGAGAGAGAGAGAGAGAGAGAGATTGAGATTGAGATTGAGAGAGAGAGAGAGAGAGCGATTGAGAGAGAGAGAGAGAGAGAGAGAGAGAGAGAAATGTTGCTGCTATAAAGAACTACGCCATTCAAAAGAGACAAAAGGATCCCTTTTTATCCAAATGACATGTTGATAAGTCTGTTACAATCAAGAAAATAGAGCATCGTTTGAGTCAATTATAATACAATGTGCTTTATTAACTTTGTACAATGGGTTTTACTTTATAAGTGCAAATAGATTACTGAAATTAGAATGGTAAATGGTTTGCTGTGTTTGAAGAAGGCCTGCATATTGTTCAGGTAACAAAGGCACATTTAAGCGGCCTTCTCAAATGTTATTATTAGCCTGTTATGCATTTGTATCTCCCTCAAAATGTAATTTCTGTTAAATTTCTACCTGTTTAAGGAAATTAGCTTGTTCTTCAAATCAGTATATCTTCTCCAATGGCATAATTTGAAGACATTTGCTCCTGACATCAGTTGAAAGTTACAATATGTGGCATGTCAACATGCAAATGAACATTGACATACAATATTGCAATACTGTTATTGATCCAGATACCAAAACAACCTCAAATTTGAAAAAAAAAATCAGTTTTGTGCAGACAGCTAGTAGCTATGCCTTCTTCGATATTTTGTCAAGTTCCTCTATACAGTCAGTTTCATTCTAAATTGAATTAAGAATATTTCTTTTACGTATGGTGCAAGGCTTCTATTCTAGAGCAAAGAACATAGTCCAGTGGTTCTTAACCTGGGCGATATCGCCCCCCCAGGGGGCTATTTCATTTTTCATGGAACAAAAAGGGGCAACATGGGGGCGAAGGAACAAAAAGAAGGTGATATGGGGGCTATGGAGCAAGAAGTTTTGGGGACACTTTTGAGACTTTTTCGTACAGTGAATCGCTGCATATCTGTTGTACAAAAACATTAGATCGCTCGCTATTAGTGGATTGAATTGTGTTTTCAAATGTTCCTCCAGCTAGCTTCAGTACAGAATGCCGTATATATGTGAATACGATCGGCTTCGTTTTTGAATTTTTGTTGTGCTCTGTAAAACATTCTGTGTGTCTCTTTGTATTGTACTTTTTTAGCGTGCATTGCAGTTCGATATTATATTTTCTTTGTGTCTTTTTAATCCTTTTTACAGTGTGCATGACTATATATAGTTTCCTCGAATCTTAATTTAGTTTCAGAGTTTTTGTCTTGAAATTCTTAGTTCCTGCATTGCGGTTTGTTCTTATGCCCTTTTTATATTTCTTTTTATGTCTTAAATTTCACTTGTAATTCAGTCATTAAATGTTACTATTTTTCTTTTCGGGCATTTCACTTTCTTGCCATTGAATTTTGTTTTCAGTGGTCATTACATTTAAGTGTCTTGAATAAATAAGATAATAATGAAATACATGTATCATGAAGTTTGGGAATAAAGTGATGGGTAGCACCAAATTTTTTCACACAGTTGAGATATGGGGAAAAGATTGGAAATAAATTATTTGCATCGATATGTCCTGATGACAATTTTAAAGAAAACAAAAAAAGTGTTTGCATAAATTGAAGAATTATTTTCCATGAGAAGTTATGTTGGGGGAGGCGGGCGATGACAACTTCCTCATTGGCTCAAGGGGGCGATTCATTCAAAAAGGTTAAGAACCACTGATCTAGTCCAGCCCTCTGCTCGAGCAGGAGACCCTACACCATTTCAGACAAATGGTTGTTCAACCTCCTTTTGAAAGCCTCCAGTGATGGAGCACCCACAACATTTGAAGGCAACTGACCAAAGAGAGAAGCAACCTAGAACTAAGGAGAAATTTCCTGACAGTCAGAACAATTAACCAGTGGAACAACCTGCCTCCAGAAGAGGTGAATGCTCCAACACTGGAAGTTTTTAAGAAGAGACTGGACAGCCATTTGTCCGAAATGGTATAGGGCAGTGGCTCTCAACCTGTGGGTCGGGAGCCCATTTGGGGTCGAACGACCATTTCACGGGGGTCGCCAAACAACGCAGTCCGCCATTTTTCTCCCTTTTTCCTTAGCTGTGCTACTCCCTTTTATTCTATTGGCTTTTGAAAGCCAATAGAATAGACTCTCTTGAATAGAGTCTAATTCTATTGGCTTTCAATAGCCAATAGGAATTGTCCAGGCTGTCTCTGCCCTGCTGAGCCCGCCAAAAGTCCCATTCTGCAAACGGTGCTGCAAGTTGTCTGTAGCGAAGGCGAGCTGTCTGGAAGTTTCCACCCCTCCCTGCTGAGCAACTACTAAAAAATGTAAGTAAAAGAGGGCCAGGGGTGGGAGGTGGGAGGCCGGCGGGCGCAGGGAGGGTTGCTGGCATGCGTGGGGCCCAGTGGATGCCTTACCTCCCTTGGGTTGGGCCAGCTGGTGGCCCAGCTGGTGGTCGGCCTGCGCCGTCTCTACTGCTTGCCAGCTATGCCTCGGCCAGCGCAGGGGGCGGCACCACACATGCATGGTGCTCCTGGGCAGGGAAAGTCCTCAACTTACGACTGGTTGGATAGTCCTCAACTTACGACCGGTTGGGGGTCGCAGCATTAAAAAGGTTGAGAACCAATGGTGTAGGGTTTCCTGCCTGAGCAGGGGGTTGGACTAGATGACCTCCAAGATCCCTTCCAACTTTATTATTATTATTAAATGGGAACTAATTAGCCTAGAGTGGCCACAGGATTGGAAAAGGTCAGTTTACATTCCAATTCCAAAGAAAGGCAATGCCAAAGAATGTTCAAACTATCGCACCATTGCACTCATTTCACATGCTAGTAAAATTATGCTTAAAATCCTACAAGCTAGACTCCAGCAGTATGTGGATCGAGAACTACCAGAAGTGCAGGCAGGATTTCGAAGAGGCAGAGGAGCTACAGATTAAATTGCCAACATACGCTGGATCATGGAGAAAGGTAGGGAGTTCCAGAAAAATATCTACTTCTGCTTCATTGACTATGCAAAAGCCTTTGATTGTGTGGATCACAACAAATTATGGCAAGTTCTTAAAGAGATGGGAGTACCAGACCATCTCATTTGTCTCTTGAGAAACCTATATGCGGGTCAAGAAGCAACAGTGAGAACTGGACACGGAACCACTGATTGGTTCAAAATTGGAAAAGGAGTCCGGCAAGGCTGTATACTGTCACCCTGCCTATTTAACTTATATGCAGAGCACATCATGAGAAAGGCAGGGCTAGATGAATCAAAAGTTGGAATTAAGATTGCTGGGAGAAACATCAACAACCTAAGATATGCAGATGATACCACTCTAATGGCAGAAAGTGAAGAGGAACTAAAGAGCCTCTTGATGCGGGTGAAGAAGGAGAGTGCAAAAGTTGGCTTGAAACTCAACATTAAGAAAACCAAAATCATGGCATCCGGCCCTCTCAATTCCTGGCAAATAGATGGGGAAGAAATGGAGGTAGTGACAGATTTTATTTTTCTGGGCTCCAAGATCACCTCAGATGGGGACTGCAGCCAAGAAATTAAAAGACGCTTGCTCCTGGGGAGGAAAGCTATGGCAAATCTAGGCAGAATACTAAAAAGCAGAGACATCACCCTGCCAACAAAAGTACGTATAGTCCAGGCCATGGTTTTCCCAGTTGCAATGTATGGCTGTGAAAGTTGGACCATAAGAAGGGCTGAGCACAAAAGAATTGAGGCCTTTGAACTATGGTGCTGGAGAAGACTCCTGCGAGTCCCTTGGACTGCAAGGCGTTCAAACCGGTCAGTCCTAGAAGAGATCAACCCCGACTGCTCTTTAGAAGGCCAGATCCTGAAGATGAAACTCAAATACTTTGGCCACCTAATGAGAAGGAAGGACTCACTGGAGAAGGGCCTAATGCTGGGAAAGATTGAGGGCAATAGAAGAAGGGGACGACAGAGAATGAGGGGGCTGGATGGAGTCACTGAAGCAGTAGGTGTGAACTTCAATGGACTCCAGAAGATGGTAGAGGACAGGAAGACCTGGAGGAACGTTGTCCATGTGGTCGCAATGGGTCGGACACGACTTTGCAATTAACAACAACAACAACAACAACAAATTAGCCTAGAAAAGGTCTTCTACTGTATACCAGTTAGCTTTTCATGAGATGATGTGAATTTCCTCATGAGTAGATAAAACTATACTAATGACTTAGGAATGTTAGGAAAAGAGAAAAAAAAGGCTTCTAGATTTCAACTGTACCTTCTTAAAAGTATGAGACTAAATACTTGAAAAGGGCCCATCTACTCAGGACTTTGTGAACCTGGCTAGAAGGAACCTATAGGCGAAATATAATACTTGGCATCTTTTAATAAATTGTCCACATTTCAATATACACATTCCATCATTGCAAGACATTTTCTCCTTTTCAATGTGATTTATGCCGCTGGCATGAATAATAAATATGTCAGACAGCTTGGAGCAATGAATTGAGGTATTCATTCATTCAATGGGTCTGTGTGTGTGTGGAGAGATACAATTTATGTAATGTATATGAATACATTGACCCTGATATTTTATTATAATATACAGCCATAATGTGACTTTTTTTTTTCTTTTCTATTTTCCATTTGGGCTCCGTGGTCTTACATGTCCTTCATGGATGGTTAAATCCCAATCAGGACAAATGTTTTGTTTCACCCACTTTGTGGCAAAAAATTATCTTAGGGGAATGCAAAAACTTAATTTTTCTTAAAGTAATGATCTTAATTTGTTTTTGTTTTTGTTTTCCTTCCTCTAACCAATTCTGATCCTTTTTGAATTTGTCCAGGCTCAAAAATTTGCCTATAAATCCAACTCCTCCTATTTTCTATCCTTCAGAAATGCCAATGATATATTTTGGACCGATAGAACAGGATGATGTTTTCCCTCTTGAAATATTATTCTTTTCCAGATGGTAAAAAAACTGACAAATTTCAGATGAATCGGTGAGCATCTGTCAAAAGTGGTGTGCATATTGTTATAGGTGTACTTAAATCTAATCTGATGCTCTGCGTCGCTGAGAATATATTTTTTCTTTAGGAAACCACTGTAACATTCGTGCAAAACAAGAAACAGTCACTGCAAAATTTGTCCAATATATTCTGTAACCGAGAAATGCATAAGGTGCCTGAGTTGAACCCTACAATTTTTTTTTTTAACAGTACTAATATGTGAAACCACTAATCTGCTGGTAATAAACTTTTTATATATACACAATTATTATAAATGGTGCAGTGACTCAGTGGTTAAGATGCTGGGCTTGTCAACCGGAGGAGGAGGAGGAGGAGGAGGAGGAGGAGGAGGAGGAGGAGGAGGAAAAGGAGGAGGAGAAGAAGAAGAAAAAGAAGAAGAAGAAGAAGAAGAAGAAGAAGAAGAAGAAGAAGAAGAAGAAGAAGAAGAAGAAGAAGAAGAAGAGGAGGAGGAAAAGGAGGAGGAGAAGAAGAAGAAGAAGAGGAGGAGGAGGAGGAGGAGGAAGAGGAGGAGGAGGAGAGGAGGAGGAGGAGGAGGAGAAGAGAAGAAGAAGAAGAAGAAGAAGAAGAAGAAGAGAAGAAGAAGAAGAAGAAGAAGAAGAAGAAGAAGAAGAAGAAGAAGAAGAAGAAGAGGAGAGAGGAGGAGGAGGAGGAGGAGGAGGAGGAAAAGGGAAGGATGGGACAAAGGAAAGGCACATTGCTTCTTTTCTTCATCATGTGTAGTTTGGCCTTGCAGTGCAGTGCCTGAAAGAGATCTAAGAGCCAGGCAAATAATAATTAACTGAGAGTTTATTTGCTTTTTGGAAAGCCCAACTTTGTCGAGTGAGCTAGGATGACAACTTACACCCAGAGACAAAGCCAAGAAGCCTTAATTAATTAGACAGGTTTGTATAGAACAGCAGGAGACTATAAAGTAGCCAGTTTCTTTCCTCCCCCCTCCAGTGGCCCTCCATACTTTCTGTACTGTGGTGACTAATGTTTATTGTTCCCCCCTTGTGAGAAACCCAAATTGCCTTCTACGGGGTCCCATGCTGGTTTAAAAGCGCGGGGTAAAGCCAGCTCTTGCTGATCTACATGAAAGGCCCCTGAACGATCTTCTCTGATAATAGCGCCATTAAGACATCCCCCACTGTGTGTATTTGTGAATGGGGATGTTTTCTCATTAGTAGAATGAGAGTCTTTCCTTCCTGCTTTTCTGACATGCCAAGCACCGAGCGGTCTGATGACATTTACTTAATCAAGGAGGGGGAACCAGAGTCTGATCTGGAATGAGATGGAAGATGCCTTTTTTTAATGAAATCAAAATTACAGAAGTCGCTACGTCTGCCCCTTTCAGCCCAATCTAGCATTCAGACTGGTCTCCGTGCATGATGGAAGCTTAACTTCGAATTCTAAATTGTTCTTTATTGTTATCTCAAGAAAGACTGGGCAACCACAAAGAATGAGAGGGCCAACCTGTTCTCCAAAGCACCTGAAGGCAGAATAAGAAGCAACGGATGGAAACGAATCAAGGAGAGAAGCAACCTAGAACTAAGGAGAAATGTCGTGACAGTGGGAACAATTAACCAGTGGAATGACTTGCCTCCAGAAGCGGTGAATGCGCCAACACTGGACGGTTTTAAGAAGAGATTGGACAACTATTTGTATGAAATGATATAGGTCACCGGGCTGAGCAGGGGGCTAGGCTAGGCTAGAAGGTTACTTCCAATTCTGTTATTCTGTTAACCATTTGTCTGGGATGGTATCAGGTCTCCTACCTGAGCAGGAGGATGGTCTAGAAGACCCCTAAAGTCCCTTACAGGTCTATGATACTATGATTCTTTGGGAAAGTGATTACAGATCATACAGTTTAAATGTTTTTGTGACTATATTAGATTCCATCTGGAATCTAATTCCCTGTACAATTTGGAATGATGAATCTTGAGGATACATTTTTCCAGGGGCAGATGGTAATTACCATACCCTGTCAGCATACATTAAAGATATTCTCTCACAATATTTCCCCTCTGGATTTGTTGTTGTTAGTTGCGAAGTCACCATTCCCTCCTCATTCACTTATGCACACACTATAATACAATCAATCTAATGCTATAGGATTAAATGTAGACGATCCTTGGCATAAATCTGTATGGTGTAGATGCATCTCCACAGTTTTTAGGATAGTTGGTCTTGCGTCTGGTACCCAGAATATAAACCATGATACGTTTCAGCAGGTCTCTAAAGATAAAGGTAAAAGTCTCCCTTGTCGAGTTGTGTCTGATTCTAAAGGGCAGTGCTCATCTCTGTTTTTTAGGCAAGGGAGCCAGCGTTGTCTGAAGACACTGCTGTGGTCATGTAGCAGGCATGACTATAAGCCTGAGGTAAGTGTTGTTGTCGTTAGTTGTGAAGTTGTGTCCGACGCATCACGACCCTATGGACAATGTTCCTCCAGGCCTTCCTGTCCTCTACCATCTTCTGGAGTCCGTTTAAGCTCATGCTTACTGCTTCAGTGACTCCATCCAGCCATCTCATTCTCTGTCGTCCCCTTCTTCTATTGCCCTCAATCTTTCCCAGCATTAGGCCCTTCTCCAGTGAATCCTTCCTTCTCATTAGGTGGCCAAAGTACTTGAGTTTCAACTTCAGGATCTGGCCTTCTAAAGAGCAGTCGGGGTTGATCTCTTCTAGGACTGACCGGTTTGAACGCCTTGCAGTCCAAGGGACTCGCAGGAGTCTTCTCCAGCACCATAGTTCAAAGGCCTCAATTCTTTTGCACTCAGCCTTTCTTATGGTCCAACTTTCACAGCCATACATTGCAACTGGGAAAACATGGCCTGGACTATACGTACTTTTGTTGGCAGGGTGATGTCTCTGCTTTTTAGAATGCTGCCTAGATTTGCCATAGCTTTCCTCCCCAGGAGCAAGCGTCTTTTAATTTCTTGGCTGCAGTCCCCATCTGAGGTGATCTTGGAGCCCAGAAAAATAAAATCTGTCACTACCTCCATTTCTTCCCCATCTATTTGCCAGGAGTTGAGAGGGCCGGATGCAATGATTTGTTTTCTTAATGTTGAGTTTCAAGCCAACTTTTGCACTCTCCTCCTTCACCCGCATCAAGAGGCTCTTTAGTTCCTCTTCACTTTCTGCCATCAGAGTGGTATCATCTGCATATCTTAGGTTGTTGATATTTCTCCCGGCAATCTTAATTCCAACTTTTGATTCATCTAGCCCTGCCTTTCTCATGATGTGCTCTGCGTATAAGTTAAATAGGCAGGGCGACAGTATACAGCCTTGCCGGACTCCTTTTCCAATTTTGAACCAATCAGTGGTTCCGTATTCGGTTCTCACTGTTGCTTCTTGACCCACATATAGGTTTTTCAAGAGACAAATGAGATGGTCTGGTACTCCCATCTCTTTAAGGACTTGCCACAATTTGTTGTGATCCACACAATCAAAGGCTTTTGCATAGTCAATGAAGCAGAAGTAGATGTTTTTCTGAACTCCCTAGCTTTCTCCATGATCCAGCGTATGTTGGCAATTTGATCTCTAGTTCCTCTGCCTCTTCGAAATCCTGCCTGTACTTCTGGTAGTTCTCGATCCACATACTGCTGGAGTCTAGCTTGTAGGATTTTAAGCATAACTTTACTAGCATGTGAAATGAGTGCAATGGTGCGATAGTTTGAACATTCTTTGGCATTGCCTTTCTTTGGAATTGGAATGTAAACTGACCTTTTCCAATCCTGTGGCCACTGTTGAGTTTTCCAAATTTGCTGGCAAATTGAATGTAGCACTTTTACTGCATCATCTTTTAAGATTTTGAATAGCTCAGCTGGAATACTGTCACCTCCACTAGCTTTGTTGTTGCTCAGATTTTCTAAGGCCCATTTCACTTCACATTCTAGGATGTCTGGTTCGAGGTCAATGACCATCTCATTGTGGTTATCTGGGATGTTAAGCTTATTCTTGTATAGTTCTTCTGTGTAGTTTTGCCATCTCTTCTTAATCTCTTCTGCCTCTGTTAGGTCTCTGCCATTTTGGTCCTTTATCATGCCCATCTTGGCATGAAACGTTCCCTTCATATCTCCAATTTTCTTGAAGAGATCTCTGGTCCAATTTTCTTGAAGAGATCTCTGGTCCTCCCTATTCTGTTGTTTTCTTCTATTTCTTTGCACTGTTCATTTAAGAAGGCATTCTTATCTCTTCTAGCTATTCTCTGGAATTCTGCATTCAGTTGGGTGTATCTTTCTCTTTCTTCCTTTGCCTTTCACTTCCCTTCTTTCCTCAGCTATTTGCAAAGCTTCCTCAGACAGCCATTTTGCCTTCTTGCATTTCTTTTTCTTGGGATGGTTTTAGTTGCTACCTCTTGTACAATGTTGCGAACTTCCATCCATAGTTCTTCAGGCACTCTGTCTATCAGATCCAGTTCCTTAAATCTATTTGTCACCTCTACTGTATATTCATCAGTAATATGATTTAGTTCATACCTGAGTGGGCCTAGTGCTTTTCCCTACTTTTTTCAATTTAAGCCTAAATTTTGCAACGAGAAGCTCATGATCAGTCAGCTCCTGGTCTTGTTTTTACTGACTGTATAGAGCTTCTCCATCTTTGGTTGCAGAGCACATAGTCAATCTGATTTCTATGTTGACCGTCTGGTGATGTCCATGTGTAGAGCCGTCTCTTGGTTGTTGGAAAAGAGTGTTTGTTATGACCATCGTATTCTCTTGACAAAATTCTATTAGCCTGTGACCTGCTTCATTTTGTACTCCAAGGCCAAACTTGGCCTGTTATTCCGGTTATCTTTTGGCTTCCTACCTTAGCATTCCAATCCCCCATGATGATAAGGACATCATTTTTTGGTGTTAATTCTATAAGGTGCTGTAGGGCTTCATAGAACCGGTCAATTTCATCCTCTTCAGTACTAGTGGTTGGGGCATAGATTTGGACTACTGTGATATTGAATGGTTTGCCTTGGATTCGAATAGAGATCATTCTGTCATTTTGAGGATTGTATCCCAGTATTGCTTTTCCTATTCTTTTATTGACTATGAAGGCTACTCCATTTCTTCTGAGGGATTCTTGCCCACAGTAGTATACCTGATGGTCATCTGAGTTAAATTCACCCATTCCTGTCCATTTTAGTTCGCTGATTCCTAATATGTTGATGTTCAGTCTTGTCATCTCTTTTTTGACTATGTCTAGCTTGCCTTGATTCATGGATCTTACATTCCAGGTTCCTATGGAGAAAAAAAATCTTTACAGCATTGGACTTTCCTTTCACCACCAGATATATCCACAGCTGAGCGTCCTTTCGGCTTTGGCCCAGTCGCTTCATTCTTTCTGGCGCTACTAGTACTAGCCCTCTGCTCTTCCCCAGTAGCATATTGGACACCTTCCGACCTGAGGGGCTCATCTTCCCAGCATCATATCTTTTTTCCTTTTAGTACTGTCCATGGGGTTTTCATGGCAAAGATACTGGAGTGGTTTGCCATTTCCTTCTCCAGTGGATCACATTTTGTCAGAACTCTCTGCTATAACCTGTCCGTCTTGGGTGGCCCTGCACGGCATAGCTTATAGCTTCATTGAGTTACGCAACCCCCTTCGCCACGACAAGGCAGTAATCCATAAAGGGGACACACATATAATACAATCAATCTAATGCTATAGGATTAAATGTAGACGATCCTTGGCATAAATCTGTATGGTGTAGATGCATCTCCACAGTTTTTAGGATAGTTGGTCTTGCGTCTGGTACCAGAATAAACCATGATACGTTTCAGCAGGTCTCTAAAGATAAAGGTAAAAGTCTCCCTTGTCGAGTTGTGTCTGATTCTAAAGGGCAGTGCTCATCTCTGTTTTTTAGGCAAGGGAGCCAGCGTTGTCTGAAGACACTGCTGTGGTCATGTAGCAGGCATGACTATATGCTGAGGTAAGTGTTGTTGTCGTTAGTTGTGAAGTTGTGCCCGACGCATCACGACCCTATGGACAATGTTCCTCCAGGCCTTCCTGTCCTCTACCATCTTCTGGAGTCCATTTAAGCTCATGCTTACTGCTTCAGTGACTCCATCCAGCCACCTCATTCTCTGTCGTCCCCTTCTTCTATTGCCCTCAATCTTTCCCAGCATTAGGCTCTTCTCCAGTGAGTCCTTCCTTCTCATTAGGTGGCCAACATATTTGAGTTTCAACTTCAGGATCTGGCCTTCTAAAGAGCAGTTAGGGTTGATCTCCTCTAGGACTGACCGATTTGATTGCCTTGCAGTCCAGAGGATTCGCAGGAGTCTTCTCCAGCACCATAGTTCAAAGGCCTCAATTCTTTGGTGCTCAGCCTTTCTTATGGTCCAACTTTCACAGCCATACCTTGCAACTGAGAAAACCATGGCTTTGACTATACATACTTTTGTTGGCAGGGTGATGTCTCTGCTTTTTAGTCTCTCTAGATTATGATCACACAATAGTAATTTTAGGAGAAGCTCTTGATTAAGCTCTAGTGGACCAACCTTGTATGTACACGAAGTGCAGCCACCAGCAAAACAAAACATTCTGCCACACTGAAAATTATTTAGGATTTGCTGTAGAAAAAAAAAATCAACGGAATCTTGCTATGAAGCCAACGACAAAACGCTTATCACAAAATTGGTTTGCGAAAGAGGCCTGACATGAATAGACTGTATCTCTTTACTGCTGAAAGTGTACCAGTATACTACGTAGTTTGTCAAACTGATTTCATATTAATGTTAACATCTCAATTTAGTTTCTCAAAAAGGTTGTTTGTTTTGGGTAAACAATGGTCAATAGTTTCAGAAAAAAAATCTTCTTCTGTAGGAATTAAGGAGAAACTTCCTGACAGTGAGGACAATTAACCAGTGGAACAGCTTGCTTCCAGAAATCATGGGTGCCCCATCACTGGAGATTTTTAAGAAGAGACTAGACATTCACCTGTCTGAGATGGTATAGGTTCTCCTGCTTGAGCAGGGGGCTGGATTAGAAGACCTCCAAGGTCCCTTCCAGCTCTATTCTATTCTAATAGTTACAGTGTAGATTTCATTCATAAATGTTGGGGGGGAGGAAAAATAGCCACAGAGGCAATCTCTTGCATGGTTGGAAAAGATCAATTTTGTGATAATTACTTACTAAAGTAATTATTACTTTAATAATTTAGTAATTAGTTATTAAAATAACCCACCTCTTCAATTTCTTTAGAATTCTTTCCCTTTGAAACAGGAGCAATTCTCCTCTCAGTTTGTAGAACACAAACATTTCTTCGTGTTAAAATTTGTTAGCTGCTCTGAAAATTCGCAGCTAGGACTTGGCAATGTAAACTGATTCTGATTTGGAAAACTGTCAGGTAACATTTGTATGTTGTTTCAAGCATTTAGCTGATATCTGGAGTTTGTTATTTTTTTCATTCCTGTGGTTTCGATAAAAAAAGGTTAACGGGAGCTTAAAATAAGAGCTGTTATCTCTGCAAGGTTTCTGCATGGAGAACATAAAAAAAAAAAAGCTCAAGATGGTGGTTGTGACTGTCTGCCTTTTTTTTGCATAGGCTTTTTCAGATGAGCCCTGTGAAATAAAGTCAGCCAGATGTTCAGAGTGGATCTTCCATTTTTGTGCACCTACTGAGTCCTTTCCAAGAACCTGGGATAGGCAGATGTTGATCTTTGATTATGTTAAATGTATCGTCCCAGGATGTAAGCTGTAGGCGAGTAAAGCTGCCTTTTGCAATTGACCGATGGGGATTTTATCAACGCTGATGGTGTTCAAATGATGCTCCAGATGTTTTGGGATTGTACCCAAGGTGCCTATGACTATATTGGTACTACCTTTGCTTTCTTTTCCCACAGTCATTCTACTTCTGTTTGCAGGTCTTCGTATTCTGTGATTTTTCTCCAGTTCTTTCTCTTCTATTTAGTTGTTTCCAGGTACTGCCATGTCCACTATCCAGACTTTTTTTTTTTCTTATCAACAATTTTGGGGTGCTATGTGTCTGTGTTACTTTATCTATTTTGCAGTTCCACCAAGTTTTGCTTACAGGCAAATGATATTTCTTATGAATATTCCAATGCCCTATTGTTACTACTTTGTCATACTTTTTTTGTTTTTGTAGTCAGCCTGTGTTATCTTCTTGCTGTAGCTACCTATGGTGTCCACTGTTTCTTCAGCTTCTTTGCAGAGGTGGCATTTGCTGTTTATTGCTGTTTTCTCAATTCTACCTTTCTATGTATTTCTTCTTAAGGCTTGGCTTGTTCATCCAGAATTAAACTCTCTGTCTCTTTCTTCAACTTTCCCGCTCTTAGCCCTTGCCAGGTCTTAGTCAGAGGACAAATTAATCTAAAGGCTGCCCTTGAAATTATTTCAGAAGTTGATCACTACCCTTTGGGGCTCTAGCAAACTGTTAATTCTCAGAATACTTTCTTGGCTTCTTTTCATTTATTTAATTTCTGAATCCAAATATCACTCCTTATTGCTCAGAACAAAGAAGCTGAAGCCTAAAATACTAGAAAAGGAAGAAGAAGAAGAAGAAGAAGAAGAAGAAGAAGAAGAAGAAGAAGAAGAAGAAGAAGAAGAAGAAGAAGAAGAAGAAGAAGAAGAAGAAGAAGAAGAAGAAGAAGAAGACAATCATCTGTCTGAGATGATATATAGGTTCTCCTGCTTGAGCAGGGGGCTGGATTAGAAGACCTCCAAGGTCCCTTCCAGCTCTATTCTATTCTGTTCTAAGGAGGAGGAGGAGGAGGAGGAGGAGGAGGAGGAGGAGGAGGAGGAGGAGGAGGAGGAGAAGGTGGTGGTGGTGGAGGAGGAGGAGGAGACTGAGCAGGAGACTGAGCAGATATATCTTTTAGCCAATCCAGATGGTCATGAAGCTTACAAAATCATAGATCATTTAGCTGTGGTCTCATCATCACCACTCTCCCTGATTTGTGATCATGTCACATCTTTATTTTTATTCAAATGAAATGTAAGATGATCTGGGAGATGTGGCAGTTATTAAAAATAAAATAGAAAATTGAGATTAAGAGCATCCAGAAGCTCCAGTTGGTACAAAATGCAACAGCCCACATGATTTTGTGCAAACCCCGGTGTGCACATGTGACATCTCTCCTGCATTGGTCGCCGATTTGCTTCTGGCTGCAATTCAAGGTGCTGGTTGTCACTTTTAAAGCCCTTTATGGCTTGGGACCAGGTTATCTGAGGGATCATCTCCTGACAATCACATCTACCTGACTCATTAGAGCAGGGAGGCAAGGAATATTGTGGGTCCCATCCCCTAAGGAGATGCGTCTGGCGGGACCCAGAAGAAGGGCCTTCTCCGTGTTGGCTCCCTCTGTCTGGAACATCATTCCCTCAGAAATTAGACTGGTCCCCATTTTAGCACTCTTCCAAAAGGTGCTGAAGACCTGGTTCTGCCAGTGGACCGGGGGAACCCAGAGTGGGATAAAGCCGGGCAAATGGCTAGTTTAATGTGTAATTATGAACAGTTAAGTCTATGGCAATCTAGAAGAAAAGTCAAAAGGTGGTGATCAAATCCATGCACTCAAAGCCTCACCTCACAAAAATCAAGATGGCAGCCATGACTATAAAATCAAACCCAATCCCTTTCTGAAGGGAATCTTTTGTGCCTCTCCACCCCGCCTATAACAGAATTCTAAGGACTTAAATCATTATTACTTTTATTTATAATTGAGTCTTTGCAAT
Source organism: Crotalus adamanteus (assembly GCA_039797435.1). Classification (NCBI taxonomy): domain Eukaryota; kingdom Metazoa; phylum Chordata; class Lepidosauria; order Squamata; family Viperidae; genus Crotalus; species Crotalus adamanteus. The sequence continues at coordinate 78,351,789 of CM077924.1, read as the reverse complement.
ACCAATACTTAATAATAGGGATTACTGAACTATGATAGATATGCCAATCATATCCAACTCTGAGCAGGCTACACCTCCATTTTCAGCAAGAGAACAGTGCTGCAATCATCACATTCACCAAAGGACCGTACCCCCCCCCCAAAAAAAAACACATTTAAAAGAGACATTTCCACTGCAGGATAAAGAAAGGGAACACAGTGTACTAGCCTCAAGCTCTTCTCAAGAAGTGAGATTTTGAAGGCATTCAGCAATCCTGACAGGGATGGGGCTAATTGGATCTCATTAGGTCAGATAATAAAATGTTCTCACACATAACCACTCAGGATTTGCCAGCTGAAATCCTAGTTAAGATTATTGAAGGCAAGCGGAGAGATTAAAATAAAATAAAATAAAATAAAATAAAATAAAATAAAATAAAATAAAATAAAATAAAATAAAATAAAATAAAATAAAATAAAATAAAATAAAATAAAATAAAATAAAAAATAAAATAATAAAATAAAATAAATAATAAAATAAAAAATAAAATAAAATAAAAAATAAAATAAAAATAAAATAATAAAATAAAACAAAATAATAAAATAAAATAAAAAAATAAAAAAATAAAAAATAAAATAAATAAAATAAAATAAAAAGTAAAATAAAATAAAACAAAATAATAAAATAAAACAAAATAATAAAATAAAATAAAATAATAAAATAAAATAAAATAAAATAAAATAAATAAAATAAAATAAAATACTAAAAAAGGTTCTTTATTTGGTTTTGGGGGGGCTGATAGCCCCTCCACTCTGGCTAATTGGCCATCTACTCATGTGGACATCAGAGAGCCCACCACAATGTGCCAAACAGCATAACTCAAAGTTAGAAAGCAGCAGGAAGCTGCTTGCAGATCTGCCTCCAATGTCTCTAAAATAAATTAACATCTTGAATCTGTTCACTTTAAAGGGCTGATCTGATGACATCTCCTGTAATTCAAAGCAGCTCTTTGAAGCTTCACTACTTGAGATCATGCAGGAGATGAAAATCCTTCCTTAAAACATTTATCTCATTTATTACTTTGGTGTTTTAGAGCATGTGTGCTAAATATTAATTAAAATTAATTAGTGTAAAACTGGATTTTTTTCCCCTCCCTTCCTCTCTGTAATGGGCAAGCGTCCTTGATTAGTATATTTCATTGAACTACTGTAAGCACGGGGCCTGATTGATTGATCTTAAGTTTATTTGCTACTCCAATCTCAAAAGACATCAACACTTTGTAGAGCAGTGTTTCTCAACCTTGACAATTTTAAGGCATATGGACTTCAACTCCCAGAATTCTGTGGAAATCTGGGAGTTGAAGTCCACATGCCTTAAAATTGTCAAGGCTGAGAAACACTGTTGTAGAGTATAGGAGGCATCTAAATATTTTATGCCTCCTTATTTACGTTTGAGAGTTCCACATTGTTTCTTTTGATTGTAACTAGAATTGTAAGTCGCTGGTGATATAAAATGCTGCTTCAAATTATCACAAGATGTAGGAGAGCCACTAAAAAGACTTGCAGAAGTTTCCAAAATGCCAGTGTTATTTAATAGCAATTTATTAAAATTGCGTGCTGTCTGGTTTCCAGTGACTCTGGGTGGTTAACCACATTTATATTAAAATTAAAGCTCAAAACTCACTTTTTCACCCAGGCTTTCTCTGCACGACTGTTGGACATGGACTGCCCAGTACTGTACAACTTGTGAATATAGTTGATTACACTTTATTTTATCATTTGAGATATACTTTTAGTGTCCCTACATTCTGTATTCTATTGCTGTGTAAATCCTCCTAAAAATGCTTTGGCACAGAATGTAGTATGCAAATGTAGTAGAATGAATAAATGTATACTTTCGTTTTATTAGGTTACAGTTCTGCAGTACAGCTAGTGACCAGATCTTTATTAATAATTCTAATCTGGGATTTGATGAATTTGAGGTCAGTTCTAAGCTTCAAACTGGGATGCAGGGAAGAACAACAAATGAAAGTTCAAGCAAGCCAAACCAAATGGAAGAGTTGCGATTATGTATTATTTTCATTGCCGCACTAACTTGCTAAGCTACACTGTTAAGTTTAACACACACAACTGGCAAGGAGGTGACAGCTCTTTGATTTGCAAAGGTTTCTACTTATAATGCTGCCTGCAGCAAACTTACCAGTTTCCTGAAGAAGAAGAAAAAAACACACACACACAAAAAAAAAAACCAGGGCATCCTATTTGCATTTGAATTAGCCCCAGTACAATGCATTAATGTGAGAAGAAGCATGGGCCATTTCAGATTTAAAGGGTGGTGCTGCAAAGATGATGGCAGATGCATTATTGTGTAAAATACATTTTCAAAGAGAAATAACTGCAGCAAGCGCTCACTATAACAGCATTATTATAGGGCCCTTTTTAAAATGGACATCGCTATTCTAAAAGGGACTGAGGATTTTCAGATTTCTGTAAGCAGCTTTCTGAACATTTTATTACTTCTAAAAATCAAAACAGCTCATTCTATGTTTCTAAAATTAGGGACGCAGGAATGTTCTTGAGGAAGATTGCTTGCTTGCTTGCATGAGGACAAGATCTGCCTGCCTGAAAAAAACCTAGGTACAATGTCATAAGTGGAGCATCATTTTAAACATTGCATTAGTTAATAAAACTTCTTTTAAGATTGTCTGGATGCATTTTCCAGAATAAAATAAAATAAAATGGGTATAATGGCAATTACAGCAGGAAAGTTTCATTGTAATAGAAGGTGACTTTGAAATCATATGGTTATTCGTGGACAGAATACACTTTGCCTTGAAAAGAATTAGTGATCACAGTTCCCTTAAATACAGTTTCAATTTTAGTACCTCATGCAAACATGACTCCTTAGTAGTCTGAAATAAAACATCTAAGCATGTGTTAGATAAGACCTAAAATAAGCTTCATATTGTGAAAAAAAGAAAGAAAGAAAGAAAGAAAGGAAGGAAGGAAGGAAGGAAGGAAGGAATTAAAAGAAAGAAGGGAGGGAGGGAGGGAGGAAGGAAGGAAGGAACTAAAAGAAAGAAGGGAGGGAGGGAGGGAGGGAGGGAGGAAGGAAGGAAGGAAGGAAGGAAGGAAGGAAGGAAGGAAGGAAGGAAGAAAGATTCCTGATAATCTAGAAAAAAAATAAACAAAGCACCCTTCTCCTATCCATAGTTATGCTATATCCTGATCTATTTTCCATTAGTGAGCCACAGAATATAGACCTCACCACTGCAAAAAATATTAAGTATAAACCATAGTCATGACAATATTGTTAATGGGTCATGGAAACTAAATCCAGGTGCTTCATTTAGTACATAACCACTCAGATCACAGATAACCTCATAGTCACTAAGGCTGGGGTCTTCAAACTTGGCCCTTTTATGACTTGTGGACTTCAATGTGCATGGCTGAGGAATTCTGGGAGTTGAAGTTCACAAGTCATAAAAGGGCCAGGTTTGAAGACCTTTGTATAAGGTATGCAAGCAGATTTAAGATGTGAGCCACAAACTGCTGAATATTGGATGCTAATATTAGAAAACTAATAAAAAATAATGGTGTTTGTCATCCAATGAAATGTTGTTAGCAACAACACTCCTGCAAATATCCAGATGATAGGTGGACGTCAGTAGAATTGCTTCCTATTGTTTTGTAGGGGCCAACTAGAATTTTGCAACCAAACATGGTAGATCTATTGTAAGATAGATTATTTAGAGCAGGGGTCTTCAAACTTGGCCCTTTTATGTCAACTTCTGGGTTTTGGGAGACCCCTGCAGGGGAAAAGGTAGTGAGCTCCATTGTTTGGAGGCAACTAAAGACTTTAACAGTCAGCTGTGTGAAACTGCTGGTGTTCCTGAATAAAAGGAACATTGGAGATTTATTGGTGTGTCTGTTGTGTTCAGGGAGCCGGGTCAGAACAGTGACATGCACTAACAGGGGGAGGGAGAATTGCGTGTTTTGATTACCGCAGCTCATGCGGGAAATAACCAGAGCTGGTTTTGCTTTCAGTCGTGCCAAAATGGTGTACTCAATAAAGTTTTGCATAAAGAGATTGGATCGATTGGTGCTTCCTTGATTGGGTTCATTAGTCAGAACCTTGACATTAAACCAGCTCTGGTTATTTCCCACGCAAACCGCTGTAATTAAAACACACAATTCTCCTTCCCCCTATTAGTGCATGTCACATTGTCCAATCAGGTGTCAAACGTTTGTTAGGAGAAAGTGTCTCTGTGAGTCAGGAAACACCTGCTGAAACGTCCTTGGTTCACACAGTCTGATTTCTTATTGCCTGGAGTCTGCATTAGATTAGACCATCATTTCTTGATATAAGTAGAATCTGTTTGGGCATTGGGAAAAAATTGAGTCTTTACTCACCTTGTCCATCAGAATACAGAAAAACAGAGTTGGAAGGGGCCTTGGGATGGTCTTCTGGTTCAATGCCTTCTGTCCATACATGTGATAGGTTTCCAAGCATGTTAGTTTCCTGGCAATTTTGCTAGATGTTTACAGGCGCTCTTCCTGCAGATGACATTAGCCAGGGGTGTCAAACTCAATTTCATTGAGGGCCACATCAGCATTGTGGCTGCCCTTGGGGGGCCAGGTGGGTGTGGCCAGGGTGGGCGTAGCCTACTGGGTGGGTGTGGATGGAGTGGGTGTGGCCTACTGGATGGGCATGGCCAGCTCTACATCATTTGCGTCAAGGGTACCTGTGGGTGCCTGGGCAGGAGTGGGACAGATCTGAGGGTCTCTGGCAGAAGGGGCTGGGACTGGGGCAAGCGCCAAGGCATGGTCCATTTCTTCATTCCTCACAAAGGATGACACCTCCCCAGCATGCACCCAGAGGGGCGGGGCCGACGTGGCAGGGTCTGGTTCCTTGCTGTTTCTAGATGGCCTTGTGGAGCTAAGACTGAATGTGTTTCAGCATAGATGGCCACCACAAAATTGTACATTGGCTCCCGGCTGGCCTGGACCAGGACCAAGGCAGAGGGGGCCGTTCCCTCACTGTTTCCAGGATGGCTTCGCGGGCCACATGAAACCACTTTGTGGGCCGCATCCGGCCCCCGGGCCTTGTGTTTGACATGTCTGGTATAAGCCATGCCTACAAGTTCAGATGGCTTGAAAAGCAAAATATTGTGAAGGAGGATTTTGGCGACACACTGTCCCCTTCCCTTCTTCTCCCCAATCACTATCCACTTCTTCAATATTTATGTTACGCTTTTAATATTTAATATTAAACACTGGAGATTTTTTGCTTATGTTGGTTTAAGTTATTTCATCTGCTGTTTTTAATTAGTCTCTTGACTCTTTCTCAAAGTTCTGCTCCAAATGTCTAAATTTCCCTTCCTATGTAATGTGTGGTATATAAGGCAGCCGTTCCTGCTTAAAATTCATTAAACTTCTAGTAAGAATTCAATTTTGTCACGGCTGCAGTTTCGCTAGTTTTGGTCTCTCCATCTTCTATCCTCAGCAGAGTTTCACTTTCCCAACGTTGTGCCAGCTTCTTTCTTGCTGATATCAGCACATATCTTAATAAATTGTGATCCTTTTCATTTATGTGCCCTAGAATTATTCCCAATAAAAATATTTGGGGTTTCAACTCAAATATTTGGGGGGGGGGGGGAGAGAAGGTTTGGTCTAGGCTAGGGTTCAGGCACTAGGCTAGAAAGTGAGAGAGCATGAGTTCAAGTCCCACTTTAGGCATGAAAGCCAGCTGGATGACTTTGGACCAATCACCAGGAGACTGGGAGTTCTAGTCCAGCCTTCAGTGTGAAAGCCAGCTGGATGACTTTGGGCCAATCACCAGGAGACTGGGAATTCTAGTCCAGCCTTCAGCATAAAGCCAGCTGGATGACTTTAGGCCAATCACCAGGAGACTGGGAGTTCCATCCAGCCTTCAGCATGAAAGCCAGCTGAATGACTTTGGGCCAAACACCAGGAGGCTGGGAGTTCAGGCCCAGCCTTCAGCATGAAAGCCAGCTGGATGACTTTGGGCCAATCACCAGGAGAGTGGGATTTATAGTCCAGCCTTCAGCATGAAAGCCAGCTGGATGACTTTGGGCCAAACACCAGGAGGCTGGGAGTTCAGGCCCAGCCTTCAGCATGAAAGCCAGCTGGATGACTTTGGGCCAATCACCAGGAGAGTGGGATTTATAGTCCAGCCTTCATGAAAGCCAGCTGGAGAATGGGACTTCAAGTCCCACCTTAGGCGTGAAAGCCAACTGGGTGACTTTGGGCCAGTCACTCTCTTTCATTTCAACTCACCCCACAAGGTTCTTATTGTGAGGACAAGAAGAAGAGGAAGTGTGTTGGACATGTTCGCCATCCTGAACTATTTGTAAAAAATAACAAAGGTGGGATATGAATAAATGAATGTCCACATTCATTGTGTTCTATTTTTATTCTGCCTTTTGTATCTCCAACTGAAACATACTTTTTAACCTTATGCAACGTAACGTAAAAAAATAAAGATTATTTGAAGAGGAGCATAAAGGGAAGCGCTTCTGTTCAGAAGTGAGGATGGAGAAGGGTAAAATTCTGCTTGTAGCAAGGAAGAAGGGTCAAAGAGGTTAGACTCTATACAAGGGAAGAACCTTTGGATTTTCTAAAAGGTGAGAGAAAGAAATGCTTTGGAATCTCTCTTACTCTTGCCTGACCACACGACTGGCACAACAGTTGCCCTGTTGCAGGTTTTGGGAGGTGACCTCATCTATCTGTGGATACCTGTGAATAAACTCAAATATTACTAAAGCTTCCAGTGACCAAAGAGAATCAGAATAAGCAGTTTGTCCCTGAAATTTTTCATCAAAAGAGGGGAAAGAAAGAAAGAAAGAAAGAAAGAAAGAAAGAAAGAAAGAAAGAAAGAAGGAAGGAAGGAAGGAAGGAAGGAAGGAAGGAAGGAAGGAAGGAAGGAGGAAGGAAAGAAAGAAAGAAAGAAAGAAAGAAAGAAAGGAGGGAGGGAGGGAGGGGAGGGAGGGAGGGAGGGAGGAAGGAAGGAAGGAAGGAAGGAAGGAAGGAAGGAAGGAAGGAAGGAAGGAGTCTGTTCAGGAGATCTGTAAAATCCTAGCATTATATTTAAGCTTCTTTTCACTTCCATTAAGCTTTCCACTGCTGTGCGATGGATTGTTTAATGGATGTAAAAAGGAACTTAAAAATAGTTTAACTTGTCTGCCACCCAACTCTCAAGAGCTCTAGGTAGCCTACAACACTCAAGCAAAGATATTACAATAAATAAAAAAAAAACATTAAAAAAAGTGTGTGTGTGTGAGAGAGAGAGAGGGGGGGGGCAAGAGAGAGAGAGATGGAGAGAGGGGGAGAGGGGGAGGGAGGGAGAAGGGGAGGGGAGCAGAAGAGAACAGGGGAGAGGGAGAGGGAGCGAGAGAAAAAGAGAGAGAGATGGAAAGAGGGCAAGAGAGAGAGAGACGGAAAGAGAGGGGGAGAGAGGGAGAAGGAGGGAGGGGAAGGGGAGAGGAGCAGAGGAGAACAGAGGGGAGAGGGAGGGAAAGAAAGAGAGAGAGAGAGAAGAAGAGAGGGCAAGAGAGAGACGTAGAGAGAGGGAGAAGGAGAGAGGGAGGGGGAAGGGGAGAGGAGCAGAGGAGAACAGAGGGGAGAGGGAGGGAAAGAAAGAGAGAGAGAGAGAGGAAGAGAGGGCAAGAGAGAGACGTAGAGAGAGGGAGAAGGAGAGAGGGAGGGGCAAGGGGAGAGGAGCAGAGAACAGAGGGTAGAGGGAGGGAAAGAAAGAGAGAGAGAGAGAGGAAGAGAGGGCAAGAGAGAGACGTAGAGAGAGGGAGAAGGAGAGAGGGAGGGGGAAGGGGAGGGGAGCAGAGGAGAACAGGGGAGATGGAGAAGGAGGCAGAGAAAAGAGAGAGAGAGAGAAGGAGAAAAAGAAGGAGAGAGGGCAAGAGAGAGAGAGGGAAAGAGAGGGAGAAGGAGGGAGGGGGAAGGGGAGGGGAGCAGAGGAGAACAGGGGGGAGAGGGAGAGGGAGCGAGAGAAAGAGAGAGAGGGCAAGAGAGAGAGAGATGGAAAGAGAGGGGGAGAGAGGGAGAAGGAGAGAGGGAGGGAGAAGGGGAGGGGAGCAGAAGAGGGGAGAGGCAGGGAGAGAAAGAGAGAGAGAGAGGAAGAGAGGGCAAGAGAGAGAGACAGAGAGAGGGGGGAGAGAGGGAGAAGGAGAGAGGGAGGGGGAAGGGGAGCAGAGGAGAACAAAGGGGAGAGGGAGGGAGAAGAGAGAGAGAGAGAGAGAGAGAGATTCTAGACCAGTGTGCAAGATTTGGTTGTTCTTGGATATAAAAGCATGTGTTCTGTGAAGTAAACGAACACCATCACAATTTTATCAGACATATTAAACTCTTGAAACTATAATATCCTTCCCCCCCTTATCATTAATTGCTGCTTTCAGTGTTGATTGAAATGATCAGGTTTTATTCATTGACTTGGTTGCACAAGGCCTTTTTAAATGACTGTAGGTTGTTAGTTGTTTTTCCCCTACACGGCAAAATATTCCTTTTTGAATAAATAGGGCAGTTAAAAGCTACCAGGAACATGTTATTCACCAAAAATAC
>CM077924.1:78305716-78340716 GCA_039797435.1 Crotalus adamanteus | reverse complement strand
AGCCTGCTTGCTTTGGATTTTGCTTCTGGGTGGGTAAAAATGGGGGGGGGGGAATCCACAAAGAAATGGATTTAATATAATCAAATCACATCAAAGTTCAACCTCCTAATCACATATTTGCACGGCCTTAGTAAATAATGTCCTGGAAGACTTTCCCTTCAACACAAATCACGTGTGAGAAAAATATGTTTTCCAATGGCCCTTCAACAATGAGGCAGAAGATATGAAAAATGGTTACAGGAATTGGGTATGTCTCGTCTAAGGAGAGGAATTGATGATATATAGTATATAGGATGATGTCAAGATGCCAATATATTTGTTACACTAGGTGAATTTATTCATGTATAAAACACATATGGCTACCCAGTCTAATAATATGACTCTGGTCAGCTTACAATAAACTGAAGAAAACAAATATCTCCGGGGCTCACATTCATATCCTCTGAAGTATCCCATTTAATGACTTGGCAGTCTGAAAGATCATGGGTTCATATAGAACAGTGGTTCTCAACTTGTGGGTCGGGACTCCATTTGGGGTCGAATGACCATTTCACGGGGGTTGCCAAACAATGCAGTCCGCCATTTTACCCCCTTTTCCTTAGCTGTGCTACTCCCTTTTATTCTATTGGCTTTGGAAAGCCAATAGAATAGACTCTCTTGAATAGAGTCTAATTCTATTGGCTTTCAAAAGATAACAGGAATTGTCCAGGCTGTCTCTGCCCTGCTGAGCCCACAAAAGTCCATTCTGCAAACGATGCTGTACCAGTTGAGTAGTCCTCAACTTACGATCGGTTGAGTAGTCCTCAACTTACGACGGGTTGGGGGTCGCGGCATTAAAAAGGTTGAGAACCACTGATATAGAACCTGATCACTAGGAAGAAACACCCTTGTGGCAACACATATACCAGACCAGCAACTCCCAACCTTTTGGACACCAGGGACCCGGTTCCATGGAGAGAGATTTTTCTACGGACTGGAGAGAGTGTGGTTTTTTTTTTTTTTGTATGCTGCCAGCATCGTGTGGATGGGGCTTTGCTTGTTTGTACGGACCAGTTGCTGGCATGCCACAGCCCAGTACTGGTCCACAGACTGGGGATTGAGGCCTCTTGATTTAGTCTAATGAAAAGAGGACTAGGGGAGACCTGATAGCAATGTTCCAATATTTGAGAGGCTCCAGCAAAACGAGGGGATCAAACTATTTTCCAAAGCACCAAAAAAAGCACGATGAGGAACAATGTATAGAAATTCAAAAGGAGAGAAGCAACCTGAAATTAAGGAGAAATTTCCTAACCGTAAGAGTAATTAATCAGTGGAAAAACTTGCACTCAGGAGTTGTGGGTGCTCCATCACTGGAGGCTTTTAAGGAGAAATCAGACAGCCATTTGTCTGAAATAGTATAAGGGTCACCTGCCTGAGCAACGGGTTGGACTAGAAGACGCCCAAGGTCCCTTCCACAAATATTTTGCGGCTGATAAATATTGCTATCAAATTTGTAAGAAAATATAATGTAACAATTTAATTTCCTGCATCACGTATTGTTCGGTTGGATGTTTTTCTTTTCTGTGTATATGTGTGTTGTTTTTTTTTTTTAAAAAAAAGTTTCTGTGATATTTTCAGTATTAGGGATCACCAGCCTGATAAATGGAGTGGCTACATTTCATCAGGCAACTAATGATCTACTTTTGGTTTGATTTGTTGCAGTGTTGTTGTTGTTTTTTGTATATTTGTTGGTTGGTTGGTTGGTTTGACTCTAGCAAGATGGAAAATATTTCCTGGAATAGCACACACTACACAATGAAGATCTACTTTTTGTTTGCTTTCCTTTTATAAAGGGAAAGCCATTCGCTTGAAAAAAATTTTTAACCATGCTCTTTTGATTGTGGGCCTGTTTGCCTTCGGGGCTCATGTTGTAATATTAACAAATGGCAATTCTTCAAAGTAGAGGATAATGATATAACCTTATAACTCAAAGCACACACAGAATAAGTCATCCTTGCTTGCTCTGTGAGGTTTTTCCCTGTACCATTTCCAAGCTGATTACTTGTGTCAGCAATTAAATCTCCCCCAAATCCATCATCGGTTTATACCTGAATTAATCTTAAGCTTCCCAAGTTATAGATATCAACTGTGGATCTGCAAGCAGTAGTACCTATTTATTTCTTTATAGCATAACTGTGGATTTCCTGAGATCCCTTCCAAGATCTATGATTCTATAATTTTCTTGTTCCTTAGAAGATTGCCATGAAGCAACAGCAGAGGTGATTGCCTAGAATAGATCAAGGGTCTTCAAACTTGACCCTTTGATGACTTGTGGACTTCAACTCCCAGAATGCCTCAGCCAGCATGCCTGGCTCAGAAATTCGGGGAGTTGAAGTCCACAAATCATAAAAGGGCCAAGTTTGAAGACTCCTGGCCTAGATAATTAAACTGGACATCTAGTTTTGAGGCCACTCTCGTACCCCTGTAGAGGTTTTGTATATAATTATGCAGATTGTGTATAGTTTACTTCTCTTTGTCATGTTCATATCGTGCACTAAATAAATCTATATCTTATATTCTGAAAACTCCCTATCAGTATCTGTTTTTACTCTTAGCTGGAAAATTTTCAGCAGGAAAGTACAGGATATCTCCGTATGACCTCGTTAAACACATACAGCCTCACATATACTAGCGTTTACCTCCAGTACCCATATTTTGTGAAAGAACTCTTCAAGTCAGGAAATCAAAGCAGGCAACAAATGGGATGAGTAATATAATGTTTGCAACCAGGAGTGCATTTCAAACCAGGGCATTCAAAAAAAGACTTGCAAACTGACAAGATCTGACAGCTGCCGTCCCCTCCCCTCCCAATCATATAATCAGCCAACATTTATTGCCATTTGCAGCATCCCACCACAATGTATTTATTTATTATTCTAATTTTTATTCACTTGTAACATAAAATACGAAAATACAAAAGCAAATAATAGGGAACAAAGGCAGGGGAAAGGAAAAAAAGAGAACAGGGGACTGGAAGCTAAAGTATACAAGGAAAGGCTGCTGGAATTGGGTATGTCTAGTCTAATGAGGAGAAGGATGAGGGGGGACATGATAGCAGTGTTCCAATATCTCAGGGGCTGCCCCAAAGAAGAGGGAGTCAAGCTATTCTCCAAAGCACCTGAAGGCAGGACAAGAAGCAACGGATGGAAACTCATCAAGGAGAGAAGCAACCTAGAACTAAGGAGAAACTTCCTGACAGTTACAACAATTAACCAGTGGAACAACCTGCCTCCAGAAGTGGTGAATACTCCAACACTGGAAGTTTTTAAGAAGAGACTGGACAGCCATTTGTCCGAAACGGTATAGGGTCCCCTGTTCAAGCAGGACTAGAAGATCTCCCAGGTCTCTCCCAACTCTATTGTTCTACGTTCTAGAATTTCATTCTTTGCAAATTCAACATCAGTACATTGCTATCTGCTCCTACCTAATAAGATGCAAGTCAGCCTTTCACAACTCTTCCAAGGCAGCATAACAATTCTCAGCTCTTTGCGTGTTTGTAAACATAACCAAGACTGGATGGTTTCGTGCACAGTGCCAATGTAACAACTGCATAAATATTCGTTTCACTGAGTCATGTGTAGAAACACTTAACAGCGTGATGATTAACACTGAAAGAAAACAAGATGGGAATAAGGGTAAGAAATGCCAAAATGATTAGAATAAAAGTCTCCATCCTTTTCCATCTTGATCAAACATAATACCTCTCTCTTGAATTAAAGATTGGTTCTAGATAGCACCACTGGAAAAACTACATGGAACATAGAATAATAGAGTTGGATGTTAATTAAAGTTAACAGAATAACACAATTGGAAGATACCATGGAGATCTTCTAATCCAATCTCCTTCTTGAGCAGGAGACCGTATACCTGGGGTCTTCAAACTTGGCCCTTTTATGACTTGTGGACTTCAACTCCCAGAATTCCTCAGCCAGGCATGCTGGCTGAGGAATTCTGGGAGTTGCAGTCCACAAGTCATAAAAGGGCCAAGTTTGAAGACCCCGCCCCTATATCATTTCAGACAAATGGTTATCCAGTCTCTTCTTAAAAGCCTCCAGTGATGAAGGCAAGCTGTTTCATTGGTTGAATGTTCTTACAGTCAGGAAATTTTCCTTACTTCTAAGCTACTTTTCTCCTTGATTAGTTTCCAACCATTGTTTCTTGTCCTGCCTTGAGGTGCTTTGGAAAATAGATTGACTCCCTCAATGTATTCCAATATCTCAGCCCCTGAGATATTGGAATACTGCTATCATGTCACCCCTAGTCCTTCTTTTCATTAGACTAGACATATCCAATTCCTGTAACCATTCTTTGTATGTTTTAGCCTCCAGCCCCCTAATATTTTTATTGCTAAGTAGAATTAGACTTGAGTTGCTACCTAGATACCCCCAGAAATTTCTAGACTGTGAAATTTGAAAAAAAAAATGGAAATGTCCAACATCTCCAGAGAAGACAGCGCCAAGAAAATATTGCCAAGAAAACTTAAGAGACATAATCCAGAAGTCAGGATAGGGTTTTTTTTGTTTGTTTGTTTTTGTTTTGGGATGTGATTAGTGATAGAACTGGAGAATTCTTTATTTCTGCACTGTTTAAATCAGACAGGATTTGCAGATAATACAGTGTGACAGGAGAAAATGGTGCTAGGTTGAGCTAATAAATAACTTCCCCTCACCCCCACCCATTGTCCATCTCAAATATATTTTCTCAGGTCAGCCATAAAATGAAGACATAAAGGAACACAGATTCAGACTCCAGTTTCTCAGTCAAAGTGCTGGGAAACAAGGACCCATAATAACACCTGAAGATGGGTAATATGTTAAAACAGACACATCTTTAGTTCTCTTAACAGATTTAACAGAATAACAGACTTGGAAGGGACCTTGGAGGTCTTCTAGTCCAACCCCCTGCTCAAGCAGGAGACCCTGTACCAATTGAAACAAATGGTAGTCCACCCCCTTCTTAAAAGCCTCCAGTATTGGACCACCCACAACTTCTGAAGGCAAGCTAGTCCACTGGTTGATTGTTCTAACTGTCAGGAAATTTCTCCTTAGTTCTAGGTTGCTTCCCTCCTTGTTTAGTTTCCATCCATTCTTTCTTGTCTTACCTTCTGATGCTTTGGAGAATAGCTTGACTCCCTCTTCTTTGTGGCAGCCCTTCAAATATTGGAAGACTGCTGTCATGTTACCCCCAGTCCTTCTTTTAACTAGACCTATCCAATTCCTTCAACCATTTTTCATATATTTTAGCCTCCGGTCCCTTAATCATCTTTGTTGCTCTTCTCTGCACTCTTTCCAAAGTCTTTTTTATATATATATTGTGGTGACCAAAATTGGATGCAGTATTCCAAGCATGGTCTCGCTAAGGCTTTACAAAGTGTTATTAACACTTCACGTGATCTTGATTCTATCCCTCTGTTAATGCATCCTAGGATTGCACTGGCCTTGTTGGCTGCTGCTGCAGACTGCTGAGTCCTATTTAAGTGATAGGACTGCAAAATAACTCTCACAGTTACTGCCTTTGAGCCATGTTTCACTTAATCTGTACCTGTAACTTTTGGTTTTTCTTGTCTAACTGTTCAGCACAAGAAATTTCCTTCCATTACCTCACCATTCCCTTCTCATTCACTTATGCACACACTATAATACAATCAATCTAATGCTATAGGATTAAATGTAGATGATTCTTGGCATAAATCTGTATGGTGTGGGTGCATCTCCACAGCTTTTAGGTTAGTTGGTCTTGCCTCTGGTACCAAAATAAACCATGATGTGTTTCAGCAGATCTCTAAAGATAAAGGTAAAAGTCTCCCTTGTCGAGTTGTGTCTGATTCTAAAGGGCAGTGCTCATCTCTGTTTTTTAGGCAAGGGAGCCAGCGTTGTCTGAAGACACTGCTGTGGTCATGTAGCAGGCATGACTATATGCTGAGGTAAGTGTTGTTGTTGTTAGTTGTGAAGTTGTGTCCGACCCATCACGACCCCATGGACAACATTCCTCCAGGCCTTCCTGTCCTCTACCATCTTCTGGAGTCCATTTAAGTTCACGCCTACTGCTTCAGTGACTCCATCCAGCCACCTCATTCTTGGTCGTCCCCTTCTTTTATTGCCCTCAATCTTTCCCAGCATTAGGCTCTTCTCCAGTGAGTCCTTCCTTCTCATTAGGTGGCCAAAGTACTTGAGTTTCAGGAGGACTGACTGGTTTGGTCGCCTTGCAGTCCAGGGGACTCGTAGGACTTTTCTCCAGCACCATAGTTCAAACGCCTCAATTCTTTGGCGAGGTCAGTGGTGGGTTTCAAATATGTGAACAACTGGTTCTCTGTATGGATGCCACTTCTGGAAGTCCATTCTGGGCCTGGGCAACAAAAAAATACCTACCGATTCTGCCAAAGTGGTGTGAACTAACTGAATCCCACCACTGCCCAAGGTGAATGGAATACTGTTACCATCCCACTGAAGTGGTACCTATTTATCTACTTGCATTTCCATGCTTTTGAATTGGTCGGTGGGCAGAAGCTGGAACAAGTATAGGGAGCTCACTCATCCCATAGCACCAGGGTCTTGAAACCAGGCTGTCAGCTTTCCAGCTGATAAGCTCAGCAGCTTTAGTTTTTTTCCACCCTAGATCTAAACAATGCCAGGGAATTCTCTGGCACCATATACAAACGTCATATTGCACAGCAAATGGTCCAATCCATTGATAAGAATGACCCTTTAATTTAAAGAAAATTTCTTCCATCAATTAATGTTTCATCGCATATTGAGCCAAAAATCAGACCTGGAAGATGTAAGATTTAAACTTAAGACTCCTCTCCAAAACAAATGGAACCCTTGGTGGATCCACAGATGTGAAAAATGGCAGGAATGATTGCAAAACACTGCTTCAATCTAAGGCAGACATGTCAAACTCACGACATCACGTGACATCGCACAATGTATCGGGAGGGTTTTGCCATTGCCGGCAATGGGGTTGTCATGGCTTCTGGATGATGTGTCTGCCCCCCACAGGCTGGCAGTTTGACACCCCTGATATAAGGCAAATTGTGGTCAATATTTTACAAGTGTTTCTTATTTACCTTGGGTCTCCCTAGATGCTTTGCCCATTTTCGTAAACATAAATTGACTTCACTATTTTACTTTAAGATGAATTTGGAAAGTGCTGTATGCTTATTCTCCGCAAGATAAACCACACAGCTATATTTAATAGCCTCCATGGGGGCTCTAGGATTAAATAGGGAGAAAAAAAAATACCTGCATATTTTTCATGAGGTCACTTAAGACTATTTAAGCAACCTGCTCATTGTGACAAATGTTGACTATTGTTGCTGCCTTTTTTTTCTGGGTTGTGTGAAATTATCCCTTTCCAGTTCTGCTAGGGATTTCTCAGCTATTTAGCATCTTTAGGAAAATATGCCCTTGGTTTCACTTTAATAATTAATTATTATTATTATGAATAAGAAGAGGTCAAGCAGATCAAACCAATGTGGTCTCTAATCTACCTTCCCACTATTAGATGGGGGAAAAAATCTCAAGAAATCCACAATCTTGATCATAAAAATTAGAGTTTTAACTAGGGGTCCTTGGTGTTCTCTGAGCTTGCTTGTTTAGTTGCTGACGTTTCATTACTTTAACAAGGTAACATCATCAATGCTAATCATCAGTAGCACTGGTATGTTACCTATTTAGGGTAATGAAATATCTGCAAGAAAACAAGCAAGCTCAGAGAGCACCAAGGACCCCATAGTCCTCGTCGTTGTCTTCTTCTTCTTCTTCTTCTTCTTCTTCTTCTTCTTCTTCTTCTTCTTCTTCTTCTTCTTCTTCTTCTTCTTCTTCTTCTTCTTCTTCTTCTTCTTCTTCTTCTTCTTCTTCTTCTTCTTCTTCTTCTTCTTCCTCCTTCTCCTCCTCCTCCTCCACCTCCCCTCCTCCTCTTCACTCCACAACCCCTCTTCCTTCTAGCATTGATGATGTTACCTAGTTAGGGTAATGAAACGTCTGCAAGACAAGCAAGTACATACAGCATCAAGGATCCCACATTTATTCTCCTCCTCCTTCTCCCCCCAGCACTGATGATGTTACCTAGTTAGAGTAATGAAATGTCTGCAAGAAAACAAGCAAGCTCAGAGAACACCAAAGACCCCTCATTTCAACCTGGAGCTACAGATATTCTCCTTCAGAGTTGTAACTCTTTGTGATACAACATTCTGTTTCATGTGATGTTAGCTATAACCATTCATTCACCTTCCGTTTCCAAGAAAATGGAGAACAGAGCCTAAAATTTCAGTTTTTCAAATTTTCCCATTATAGGTAGTCCTTGACTTACAGTCACAACTGAGCCTAAAATTTCTGTTCCTGAGCAAGGTTTGTTAAGTGAGTTTTTCCCCAATTTATGACTTTTCTTGCCACAGTTTTTAAGGGGATCACTGCAGTTGTTAAAGTTACTGACATGGTTGTTAAGTGAATCTGGGTTTCCTATTGACCTTTCCTTGTCAGAACGTCGCAGAAGTAATCACATGATCACAGGACTCTGTAACCATCATAGCTATGAACCAGTTGCCAAGCATCTAAATTTTGATCATATGACCATGGGGATGCTGCTACGGTCATAAGTGTGAAAAATAATTATTTGTCCCTTTTTTTTAGTGCTCTTGTAACTTCAAACAGTCACTAAATGAATGTCTGTAAATCAAAGCCTACCGATAGACATAATAGCAGTGTTCTAATATTTGAGGGGCTGCCACAAAGAAGAGGGAATCAAGCTATTCTCCAAAGCACCTGAAGGCAGGACAAGAAGCAACGGATGGAAACTAATCAAGGAGAGAAGCAACCTGGAACTAAAGAGAAACTTTCTGACAGCTAGAACAATTAATCAGTGGAACGACCTGCCTCTAGTAGTTGTGAATGCTCCAACATTGGGAACTTTTAAGAAGAGACTGGGCAACCATTTGTCTGAAATGGTATAGGGTTTCCTGCCTGAGCAGGGAGCTGGAATAAATGACCTCCAAGGTCCCTTCCAACTCTATTATTATTAGTGTTATTGTTATGATAGATAGATAGATAGATAGATAGATAGATAGATAGATAGATAGATAGATAGATAGATAGATAGATAGATAGATAGATAGTGTCATGGTTCCGGCTAATGAAACATTCCAAAGACCTTCCAGGCATTTATTTTCGTAAAAGTCTTTTATTGTTACAAAATGTTGGCACAGGCACATCAGAGGGGTTTTTTTTTTGCCAGAATCTGAATTTCTCTTGCTGGCATCTAACTTTTCTTGCTAAACCCCTCCCTTATCTTGCAGTCACAAGTCCCATCTTCCAATTAGCCCAGAGGGCAGAGATTCACTTCCGTTCCTTTTTTTTTGGCTTCTGAATTAATTCTAAAAATACCAAACAGTTCTGCATATTGTCAAAAGCAAGAATATACAATATTTGCAGCATTGACAGATAGATAGATAGATAGATAGATAGATAGATAGATAGATAGATAGATAGATAGATAGAATTTCCTGACAGTGAGAACAATTAACCAGTGGAACAACCTGCCTCCAGAAGCGGTGAATGCTCCAATAATGGAAGCTTTTAAGAAGAGACTGGACAGCCATTTGTCTGAAATGGTATAGGGTTTCCTGCCTGAGCAGGGGGTTGGACTAGATGACCTCCAAAGTCCCTTCTGACTCTGTTATTCTGTTACGTATTAATTCATTATGCTGTGAGAAGGGGGGGGGGAGTCTATGCAATGCCATCAAGAAAGCAATCTGTTGATGGTTTCTCATTTTAATCTCACCTACACTGACTCACTAGAAACCAACAGATGCAAAATTCCAATAAAGGAAAACCTAATTGCCCTGAATCGAAGAAGGGGACGTTTTCTTTGCAAATGAACTTATGTGATTTACTAGTGTCAGAGAGAATTCATGGCCCTGAAATATGTATTTGTTATTGCAATCAGTGTATTTCCTGCCCATAACTTAAAACACACGTGCCAGAATAAAATGACCCGACCAATATAATTTAAATGCAAAACAGCTCCCCTCGCAAGAAACCAATATGATTTATTATTACCAATAAACGCTATTGCCATCAGCCTGATTCATTATCAATCTGGCCAAAATACTATGTGCACTAATCAATATGAAATAAGGGTTTGTTTATCGTGCCATAGGAACACCAGTCTATTATTCTCGTCTTTAAAGGTTGGCTGCAGCCTACGTTAATCACAGGTAGCTCCTAATGAAATCAATAGACTTAAGGTCATTTTCCCCTAACGTTTCCCATTGATTCCAATGAGATCTCGTTGTGTTTAATTTAGTTTGGATCCATTCCTGTGTAGTCTCTTCAAGAGCTAAATTGATGGAATCAGACAGATCTTGAATGGGAGGCTATCAGAAAATCCCAAGGCTTTAAGCTACAATAAGAAATGTTTTTTTTAAAAAAAAAACAAAAAATAAAAACAAAAACAGAAGACAATGGTAGACCATCTTCATAATGTAGTCAAGATGCATTCATATACTCACCAAGTTTTGAAATGAACTTGAATGAACCTTCACTTTTACCAGTCTTATGTATGTTGGACCCAATCTACAGTATTATACAACAGCATCTTGGTCCTCAGCTGCTTTGAAACTCATCGGATTTGGGACTCAACACATTTTGACATGAAAATTTGGTCCTGGTACTCATTGTTTGTTTGGTACTCAAGGCACAAACTAGAATTTGTTGGGTCAGCTGCCTTGTGACTCACTGCATTATTCCTTATGGAAAAATTTTGTTTGCTACTCATTGTTTTTGGTACTCTGGGAAGTAATTAACGATGAGTACCAAAGTACCATGGTATTATATTGCTCAATGCAACAACTAGGAAGCTCAGTACACTTATCAAAGTAGGTTCCAGTTAAAATGTTGTAGTGGGTAATGCAAAAGTAGTTTATGTAAAGAGAAATTGCCAACTGACCCAGATATTGATAAAAGTAGGACATCCATCCTACTTAAAACCTTCTTTGACTAGTCTTGATTTAGTTCTGATTTATTTGATTAAAGCTGGATGATGATGATGATAGATAGATAGATAGATAGATAGATAGATAGATAGATCATCTGTTGTTTGTCTGTCTATCTATCTATCTATCTATCTATCTATCTATCTATCTATCTATCTATCTATCTATCTATCTATCTATCTATCTATCTATCTATCTTCCTTTCTACGGTAGCTAACTAGCTATCAGCTATATAGCTATTATTTACCTAGCTATCATCTCTGTCTGTCTGTCTGTCTGTCTGTCTGTCTGTCTGTCTGTCTGTCTGTCTATCTATCTATCTATCTATCTATCTATCTATCTATCTATCTATCTATCTATCTATCTATCTATGTGTTTTATCTAACAATCTGTCTGTCTTTCTGTCTGTCTGTCTACCTGCCTGCTATCTGTCTGTCTGTCTGTCTGTCTATCTATCTTTACTTAACCCAGATCTTATCTATTATTTTACAGATTTGTTTTTGAAAAGTCACTTGGGTGGTTTGCCTTTATAGAATATTTGGGTGCAGTTCCCAGTTATTTTGGTAACTAGTGAACAGGCATCTCAAGTGTTAAAAAGAAATATTCTGGGCCCCTACAGAAACAAATAAAAAAATAGTCTAGAAATAATGAAAGATGTTCTCCTATCTCTATATTATGTTTTGATTATATTGTGCTAACTGAAGCAAAATCACATTGAGTATTAGCAGCAAGCATTGGAACAGCATTATGCTTCACAGGAACTCAAATGGGAGTCTATAACATTTGAGGGGAAATAATGTCACGATACCATTCTGAATAAAATGCAATTTATTTGCTGAAAATGACTCCTGTCTGGGCCCCGTCTTTATAATCTTTCATGACAGTAGATATTCTTATCTGCAGTTTAATCTGCCAGAACCTTCCCTAACATAATATACATCTTGCAATTCCCAATTTTCGCACAAAATAAACTTCCTTTATACTCTCAAAATGACATGAAGGGGAACAGATATGTGTGTGGGGGAGAAATCACTTGTTCAAATTATTCCAGAGAGTTATCATGCCAGAGATCACTATTTTGGAGTCGAATTAGATGGGAGGGTGTGAAATATGCAGTGTGAGTGAAAAGTCCTTCCACACTTACTGTAGAAGACAAGTACAGCTTCTGAATCGACAGTTCATTCACAAGCATCGAAAATGTGGTTTGACTATGTATAGATTAGTGACAAAGAAAAGTTCCTCAGAGCAGTGTAGAAACTAGCTCTGTATTTTGGGCAACAAACCAGCTTTCTGACTTGTTGCCTTTCTCCTTTCCTGGATACTGAACCAAAACTAGCTTTGGGGTTATAACCCTGTTGACCAAATGAATATCCTTGTTTTCTTTTCAGAGAACAGAATGCCTTTTAAACTCAACTGACCTTAAACTTAAACTGACATTCAGTAGGGATATCAAGATGCTTGCTCCTGGGGAAGAAAGCTATGGAAAATCTAGACAGCATACTAAAAAGCAGAGACATCACCCTGCCAACAAAAGTACGTATAGTCGAGGCCATGGTTTTCCCAGTTGCAATGTATGGCTGTGAAAGTTGGACCAAAGAATTGAGGCCTTTGAACTATGGTGCTGAAGAAGACTCCTGTGAGTCCCCTGGACTGCAAGGCGATCAAACCGGTCAGTCCTAGAGGAGATCAACCCCGACTGCTCTTTAGAAGGCCAGATCCTGAAGTTGAAACTCAAGTACTTTGGCCACCTAATGAGAAGGAAGGACTCACTGGAAAAGAGCCTGATGCTGAAAGATTGAGGGCAATAGAAGAAGGGGACGATAGAGAATGGGGTGGCTGGATGGAGTCACTGAAGCAGTAGGTGTGAGCTTAAATGGACGCCAGAAGATGGTAGAGGACAGGAAGGCCTGGAGGAACATTGTCCATGGGTTTGCGATGGGTCAGGCATGACTTCGCAACTAACAACAACAAAGGGATATCAAAGAAATGCACTCATATTTATAGGAACCTTACCATGTTCCCTCTTCTCTCCCACTCCTTCATCCATTCTGTCACTGCTTCCTTCACAAAGAAAGGTTTCTCCTCTGTGCTTACCTGCCATGTCTCCTCCATCCACCCATTTATCTCCCTCCCCCATTCAACATGCAATGTACTTTCATGTCAGAGCTCACCTTCCAGACCCATCCTGCTTCCGTGTTCTCTTCTTCCTCTCTCTCTCTTTTGAAAACATGCATATTTCAGAGAAAGTTGCTAAAATTATTAATTAAGTCCGTTAAATTATTAATTAAGTCCATTAAACCAATCAAGATTGGTGCAGCCAGAACCTATCCCAGAATAGAATAGAGTAGAGTAGAGTAGAGTAGAGTAGAGTAGAACAGAAGAGAACAGAATAGAATAGAATAGAATAGAATAGAATAGAATAGAATAGAATAGAATAGAATAGAATAGAATAGAATAGAATAGAAGAGTTGGAAGGGACCTTGGAGATCTTCTAGTCCAACCCCCTGCTCAGGCAGGAATCCCTATATAAAATTTCAGACAAATGGCTGTCCAATCTCTTCTTAAAAACTTCCAGTATTGGAGCATTCACATCTTCTGGAGGCAAGTTCTTCCACTGATTAATTGTTCAAAGTGTCAGGAAATTTCTCCTTAGTTCTAGGTTGCTTCTCTCCTTGACTAGTTTCCATCCGTTGCTTCTTATCCTGCCTTCAGGTGCTTTGGAGAATACCTTGACTCCCTCTTCTTTATGGCAACCCCTGAGATATTGGAATACTGCTATCATGTCATCCCTAGTCCTTCTCTTCATTAAACCAGACACAATGCAATTCCAGCAACCGTTCTTTATATATTTTAGCCTCTAGTCTCCTGATCATCTTTGTTTCAATCCACTCAAGGTGGGGGCAAAAGGTATGAAAGACATCTATCCATCTATTTAACTATAAGGAAGACATTTTGAAAGGAAAAAAAAAACTTTAATTGGGGTAAACAAGCACCCATCTGGTGAGGATTCTCTCAATTTTCTCCATAGTTTACTTTTGGAAATTCAGAAAAAAAAAACATAGTTTTAAAATCAACGGGCAGTACATAGACTTCAGCCTTTACACAGACTCCTTCCCCTTTAGGAATAATTTAACCGTTGTCTATGGTAGATTTTTTGAAACTCAAATACTTTGGCCACCTAATGAGAAGGAAGGACTCACTGGAGAAGGGCCTAATGCTGGGAAAGATGGAGGGCAATAGAAGAAGGGGACGACAGAGAATGAGGTGGCTGGATGGAGTCACTGAAGCAGTAGGCGTGAGCTTAAATGGACTCCAGAAGTTGGTAGAGGACAGGAAGGCCTGGAGGAACATTGTCCATGGGGTCGCGATGGGTCGGACACGACTTCACAATTAACAACAACAATAGTAGATTTTCTGAGACAAAACCCTGCTCAGTAGTATATAATTATTACTTTTTTCTCCTTCTGCAGGATTCTGTAGTTATTTTAAATGTGGTTTTCATGAAGCTTACTAATAATCTTCAAAAGTCCTAGTAGGTTGAAAGTTGTCTGGATTACATCTATTACCCTTCTTTAAATAAAGATCTGATGGATGCTGCTCACCATGCTTACTTTTGTTGTTAGTTGCGAAGTCATGTCGGACCCATCGCGACCCCATGGACAATGTTCCTCCAGGCCTTCCTGTCCTCTACCATCTTCTGGAGTCCATTGAAGCTCACGCCTACTGCTTCAGTGACTCCATCCAGCCACCTCATTCTCTGTCGTCCCCTTCTTCTATTGCCCTCAGTTTTTCCCAGCATTAGGCTCTTCTCCAGTGAGTCCTTCCTTCTCATTAGGTGGCCAAAGTACTTGAGGATCTGGCCTTCTAAAGAGCAGTCAGGGTTGATCTCCTCTAGGACTGACAATTTTGATCACCTTGCAGTCCAGGGGACTCGCAGGAGTCTTCTCCAGCTCCATAGTTCAAAGGCCTCAATTCTTTTGAGCTCAGCCTTTCTTATGGTGATATAGATATAGATATTGCTATAGATATATAGGTATAGATATAGATATTGTTGTTGTAGTAGTTAGTTGTGAAGTGATCCCATGGACAATGTTCCTCCAGGCCTTCCTGTCCTCTACCATCTTCTGGAGTCCATTGAAGCTCACGCCTATTGCTTCAGTGACTCCATCCAGCCACTTGGTTCTCTGTCGTCCCCTTCTTCTCTTGCCCTCCATCTTTTCCCAGCACCAGGCTCTTCTCCAGTGAGTCCTTCCTTCCCATTAGGTGGCCAAATTACTTGAGTTTCAACTTCAGGATACTGCCTAATAATGAAATAAAGAGTATGAGATGGAAAACCACCATACAAAGGTGGACTTTAAATATTCCAAGGGTGTATATCAGTGATGGAATTGGATCAGAATGTCTGAGAGAACGTGAAAGTTTACATTTCTCTCTATTGCAGATTCAATTAAATATTCAAGATCTGAGGAGGCGACAGGCCAGGGTCAGTAATTAATAGCTAAACTCTTCCTTGTGATGGAATATTAAAGAAGACCAGAATCCACAAGTAATATTTCTGAGGAGAAAAAAAAAGAAAGAAATGTGCCTCGTCCCTTCTAAAAAAGAAGAAGAAGAATAAATTATAATGATATCCAGATGTTGACTAATTGAAAATTGCTGGTGAGAGGCCAATACATTATTTCTCAAACTACTATCAGAAGATGGAAGAAAAAAAAGAACATTCAATTCAGGGCTTATTCAATTGGATGTAATTCAGTTATGACTGGCTTTATTTCCCCTGCTTTACTTTCTTCTCTATTGATCTGAGCCTTTGAATGCATCTGGGATGGAGGAGAAGCAGGGTTTTGCTTGTGTAACTATATTAAATAATGGATGGAACCACTCTGTTTATCCCAGGGAGAAAGCAAATTTAATCAGCAGTGGATACCTCTAAACAGTTTGTGCTGGAATTGAGAGGTGTATTAAAAGAGCAATTTATTGGAACTTAAAATCAATACACTTTTGTCATTGTTGCATTGTCTTTGGTGGTTTGTAAGATCCTAAATTGGCTTAAGGACAGCTGGTCATATTTTGTCTGACCTTTTGGCTGTTTATTAGAATTCAATAGGAATTTCTCCAAAGAATTGTGGCATAACAAGATGCGCCGTTGCAATATTATAAGAAATATTGAATGTTTTCTTCTAAAGGCTGTTCATTTCTTTCTTTTTTTTAAAATACCAATTTTCATTTGAAATTGCCTTTTTTCTTCCAGTGGGGTCTCATAAATTGGGAGCAAAATTAGGGCTGCAGGATGCTTTGAACAGGTGCATTGTTCAGAAACATGGGACTCTATTGCTACCTGAAATAGTTTCAAGGTGTTCTCGTCTCCATGAACGACTGCTTTGGTCAGCGAGGCAAGCTAACCAAAGGACTCCACTTTGGACTGTTGTAGACCCCCTGTAGAATTCAAGAGGAGAATGAATTCCCACCATCACAACTCACGAAAATGCCATGTGAGAATGGATGGTTTTGAAACAGCTGTGTGTGCCTTGTAAAGATTTTCATTTATCTTTGAGGCAGATGCACTCCTGCTTTGTATGTGCATCTATGACTTTATTATTTAACAGAATAAGAGAATTGGAAGGGACCTTGCAGGTCTTCTAGTTCAAGCCCCCCGCTCAAGCAGGACAGCCTATATCACTTCAGATAATGGTTGTCCATTCTCTTAAAAACCTCCACTGTTGGAGCTCCCACAGTTTCTAAAGACAAGACATTTCCACTGATTAAATTTTCTAACTGTCAGGAAATTTCTTCTTAGTTCTAGGTTGCTTCTCTCCTTGATTAGTTTCCATCGACTGCTTCTTGTCTTTCCTTCAGGTGCTTTGGAGAATAGGTTGACCTTCTCTTCTTTGTGGCAGCCCCTCAAATATTGGAACACTGCTGTCATGCCACTCCTAGTCCTTCTTTTCATTAAACTAGATGGACCCAATCCCAACCCAATTCTTCATATGTTATAGCCCCCAGCCCCCTAATTATCTTTGTTGTTCTCTGCACTCTTTCTAGAGTTTCAACATTTTTTTTTTACTATTGTGGAGACCAAAACTAAATGCAATAGTCCAAGTTGGTCTTACCAAGACATTATAAAATGGTACTAACACTTTGTGTGATCTTGATTCTATACCTCTAAGTATTTCTTTCTCTTTCGCTTTACACATACACATAAATGAGCTCACAGACCATACATATATTCAAAACTGACAAATTATCAAAACTGATCTCAGTTTGGCCCATCATGTATTGATGGAACTTGATGAGCTGGGCAAAAACTGATGGCATCTTCAATAGTGGATTTAGAGAAACTAAAGTTGCCTTATCAAAGTCCTTTTTATATCCTTTGAATTTTCTTGGGGTTGGCTTTCCTAATCTGGAATGAATCATCTTTCCTTAAATAAAAAATCTTTGGAAATTCTTATATATTATCCAAAGGGTGACATGAATTGTAATAATTTAATAAACTACACTTACTGGGAAGGTCATCATATACAGGTCCAGAGAAGATGACATCTCATGCAAGCATTATAAGATATGAACTATCCTTTTGTAATTTTGGCCCATTTAATCTGTGAAATTTTAAACAATGTAGTTTGACTGTCTCTATGATGAGTTAATTTGTAACTCACATATTTTCCTCTTTTTTTCCTATTTTCAATTCAAGATGGAATTAAATGATCCAGATTATTTTCTCTTACTAATACCATCCTACGTCTTGAATATTTAATTGACTCTGCAACGGAGAGAAATGTAAACAGTTTTGATTAGACACTTCTATAACCTGTCACTTGTATTGCAATTATTCATTAAATCTGTCCCTAGTTTTAATATATTGGAGGTTCTGGGGATGAATTTCTCCATGTTTGATGGGTTGTTTGTAAAAGATGGAACTCATCATTACAAAATGAAATTAGAAAAGCTTCCAGCTTGTTGTCATGATTAACTATTAATAAATGTTAGGTCAAGCTCTGCTCTTTGTTGGCATCAATCTTGCTCTCTTTTTCTATCAGAAAAGGATAGATAGTGGTGTTCCTATATCTGAGGGGCTGCCACAAAGAAGAGGGGGTCAACCTATTTTACAAAGCACTAGAAGGCAGGACAAGAAGCAATGGATGGAAGCTAATCAATGAGAGAAGCAACCTAGAACTAAGGAGAAATTTCCTAATGGTGAAAACAATCAGCCAGTGGAATGTCTTGCCTTCAGAAGTTGTGGGTGCACCATCACTGGAGGATTTTAAGAAGAGACTGGCTGGCCACAATTACTAAGCAAAGGGCCTACATAACCAGTTGCAGCTTCCATTCTGATTCTCTTGAAAGTTGTGGGAAATTGGAGGATTCATTGAGTGTTAGATGTAGTACAGTGGTGGACAACATTGTTGAGATTAGGATTGCCTAACCTTTTAGGCATTTTGTAGAAGGCCTTCAAGTGATTCTTTGGCCTCTTTTGTCTGTAAGTTGAGCATGGCAACTGGACTTTTTTTAATATTGGTTCGGAACATTTCGATATTTATCCAAGTATCTTCTTAATTCTGAACAAGTTGGTTAGGGGGACCCCATATATGTCCTCCAGGTTAGGTTCCTCCTAACCAACTTGCTCAAACTAAAAAAGCTACTTGGATAAGAATCAAAACTTTTCGTACCAAGAAAAGGGTTCCTGTTTGATGTGACTCAACTTCCAGACAATTCTACCTGGATGAATGAAAATCTTCATCGACATTCAGCCCACAGGAGAACTTTTTTAAGGAATTTTGGAGTGGTTTCAAGGAACAACAACTTGCAATGAGAAAAGAAAAAAAAATGTGTTGTGGAATCAGGGTTTAACCAAAAACCTTTCGGTTTAAATAATGGTTAATGCTTCTTCTTTTTTTTAATTTTTAATTTTATTTTTAACCAACAAAACAAAACAAAGCAAAACATAACACATATTCACACAATATATATACTCTTCCCTCTTTTTTTACAGCGATTACATAACGGTAATCTTCTATTATTTACATTTCCCCCCTTATTCTTCTTTAGAATATTTGTCCTTATTGCTCCGTTGTTTCTTATTTACTGTACATTTTTCTTCCTTCATATTCTACTTCTTACTAAGAATAATTCATATTATTATTATACATTATAATACACATATTTTCACTTTTGACCTTTCCATATTTACTCTCCTCTATTATTTCTAGTTTCCAACCAGTCATACCACTTGTTCCATGTTATATAGTACTCTGTGTCTTCCTTTTCTTTTATCTCTTTTCTTCAATGTGATACAGTACAGTGCACATTTAGCTAAATTATTGTTCTGCCCTTGCACATAAGTGGCCAGATCTCCACGAGAGGAATGACTTTGTAAAATGCACAGATTCCTCCTTAAAAAAAATATAAATGGTTATGTCTAATTGATTTAACTAACTTTCCTCCTAAGCTGTCACGGCCTAGTGAGTTTTTGTTTCTGGATATGTTCCTCCTTTTCACCACATTGTGAGGTTAAGGGAAACAACCCATGTTTGAGAAGAGAACGGCAACAACAAGGTGTGTATTCCAAAATTCTCAGTCATGGAGTGCCATCAACATGATGTATTGTTCTTTATTTTACTAGTATGGCAGGCCTGATGTCACAACGAAATGGACTGTAACGGCTAATCATCCGTGCCTGATTCAACTTCCGATAACTTTGAGAAAATGTTTGGGGGGTGAAATGCGACTTGGAAAAGTGAACAATTTAAATATTTTTTCTTTCTTTCCATGCAACAAAAGACGTCAGCGCCAAAGCTTCAGAGAAGTCTGAGCATCAGCACAAATGCACCATGGATGAATTGCAATCTTACATCCTAAATCGCAAATAAACCAGAATGAAACGAAATAATAATGCAGTGCCAGCAGAATTTTTTTTAAAAATCAACCTGCGAAATCAGCAGCTGTTTATGGATCTTAACTGTTGCTGAGTAAAACTTAGTAACAGGGTGTTCAGCAGCCATTATCTTTCCTGAAAGGAGAAGACTGACAGAAAGTCCATCAGGGCAATCGGTAGCATAAATTAACGGGGAAAATTTTAAAACTCCTCTTTACATTGTGAGATAATTGTGTATTTGTATGTATGCATGTACACAGTACACCCACACACCCACAAACATATAATCAATCTATCTATCTATCTATCTATCTATCTATCTATCTATCTATCTATCTATCTATCTATCTCTATCTATTCTAGCACATCTATCAATCATCTATCTATCTATCCATCCATCCATCCATCTGTCCATCCGTCTGTCCGTCCATCCATCCATCCATCCATCCATTCATCCATCCATCCATCCATCCATCCATCCATCCATCCATCCACCCACCCACCCACCGACCTACCTATCTATTCTATTCTATTCTATTCTATTCTATTCTATTCTATTCTGTTCTGTTCTGTTCTGTTCTGTTCTGTTCTGTTCTGTTCTATTCTACTCTATTCTATTCTACACTATCTATATCATCTATCTACCTATTTATCTATCTATCTCTTTCTATCTATTTATTCTAGCACATCTATCTATCATCTATCTATCTATCTATCTATCCATCCATCCATCTATCCATCCATCCATCTATCATCTATCTATCTATCTATCTATCTATCTATCTATCTATCTATCTATCTATCTACCTACCTACCTACCTACCTACCTACCTACCTACCTACCTATCCATCCATCCATCCACTTTCTTGTTTTTCTTTGAAGATGTTTCACTTCTCATCCAAGAAGCTTCTTTAGAGCTGAAGAAGAAGGAAAGAAAAACAGGAAAGTCCAGTTGCCTTGTGAAAAAGCACCTTTGGGATAATTAAGTGGACATTGTGAATAACCATGGTTTTCCCATCTGAAATGTATCCTGCATCTCTGCTTCAAAGAATGTGATGCTTTTCTTTGTGAGATCGATAAGCACTATGACTTGGATGATTGAGAATCTCCATAGTCATATCAGCTTGATTGAATATAATCAATATGATTACTCCCTTGTATTCAGTATGTTTTCTCTTCCATCACATTAAAAATGATACCCAAAGCCAATGGTGGGATTCAGAATTTTGCCACCTCCCAAGAGATGTCATGCTCTTGGAAATTATAGGAGAAGGAATGGCAGAACCTGGAGGGGGAGTTAAATGAAGGATGGGCCTAGAATCCCTACATAGCCACAAGCCTATTTAGTCCTCTAGGCTAATTCCTCTTTTAATTCCATCTTTCAGGTTCCGCCATTCCTTCCCCTACAGAAATAACAGTTGTACTTCCTGTGATATGGCCAGAAACTGACACATCCAGAGAGAATGTCTCTCTCTTCCTGGACTGTTGTTTTTTTCCAACTTACTAAGAGAAGAAACAAGAGTATATGTGTGACCATCTCAATTCTAGTGTCTGAACCTATAGGGCAGGGGTGTCAAACTCAATTTCATTGAGGGCCACATCAACATTGCAGTTGCCCTCAGGGGGCTGGGTGGGTGTGGCCAGGGTGGGTGCAGCCTACTGGGTGGGCATGGATGGAGTGGGTGTGGCCTACTGGGTGGGGGTGGCCAGTTCTACATCGTTCGCGTCAAGGGTGTCTGTGGGGGCCTGGGCAGGAGTGGGATAGATCTGAGGGTCTCTGGCAGAAGGTGATGGGACCAGGGCAAGTGCAAAGGCATGGTCCACTGGAGCAGCCTCATTGTTCCTCTCAGGCCATGGGGGGGGGCTTATGGAGCTAAGACTGAATGTGTTTCAGCATAGATGGCCACCACAAAAGTGTGTATTGGTTCCCAGCTGGCCTGGACAAGGGCCAAGGCAGAGGGGGCCGTTCCCTCACTGTTTCCAGGATGGCTTCGCAAGCCACATGAAACCACTTCGCAGGCCGCATCCAGCCCCCGGGCCTTGTGTTTGACATGCCTGCTATAGGGGGTATTACTGAATTCCCAGTCATGAACACTCAAGGCAGAGCAATTGAGGGTGCTACTCTGTCTGCCCTTTTGCGGAAGGATATAAGTCCATAATAAAAATATTTAGCAATGATGAAAGTAGATACTTGAGCTCACTGTAGCAGAGCTGTGAGGTGTGACATCTATTCCTTTGCACATAGAGGTTGAAAATTCTCAGCTTGAACTTGCTCTTGGTTTTTTCTAAACATAGCAGTAATAGGAACCGTTTGACTGTTACCGTATTTTCCGGCATATAAGACGACTTTCTAAAGCACGGAAATCGGCGCCGAAGTCGGGGGTCGTCTTATACACCGGAAATTACGGTAGTTTCCGGTGGATAAGACGACTTTCTAGGCATAGAAATCGACGGCAAAGTCGGGGGTCGTCTTATATGCTGAGTCGCCTTATACACCGGCAAATACGGTATCTATTTCTCCCCTTGGGATACTGTATCAGTCTAAAAGCTGGCCTAGCATTTTGCACCCATCAATTTATTTAAGCCAGTTCTTTAACCAGCAAAGCCTCAGGTCGGCCTGGGGATCAAAGCTATACATAGCCACTACATCTGGTGTACTTTTAATAATTGTAGTCCATCTGCAAGATTTCAAATTTCTGCTGTTACCTTATCAATAAATAGTATAGAAATATTACCTGCTGGAAATGATGCAATGCCAAAATAATTTTTTTTTCTCTTAGATTACAGAAACAGGGAAGGGATGAATGGAATACCTGAAGCATAAATCAATGGGTAATAGTCCAGAGGATTCAAAAATACTATTCCTTGCACATTTTTAATATGTAACTATTGTAAATCATTCTACATTATTGGATTAATATCTAGTTATATCGGAATAATCAAACACACATTTCTTTCATTAGCAAGTGACTTTCTTTTTTTTTTAATTGAAAATTTTTATAAACTTTTTACAACAAAATACCCCCCCTCCCACCCCATAACCCTCCCCCCTCCTTCCCAGAGCTGAATACAGGGTTAAAGAAACAGAAAAAAACAAACATACAAATTAAATGAACATCAATCCACTATACATACATCCCCCCAAAAATTAAAGCACTTTAACTTCAATACACAGAAACTAAATCAACCATACCCAGTTTAAACTATAAATTATTCAAAAGCTAAATAATACTTCCTAATCCCATATTTATTCTGTACAAAATTTACCCATCTTTTCCACACCAAAATATCTCTCTCTTGTCAATGGTTTTTCAGATAAGCCGAAATTTTTGCCATTTCTGATAAATAAGAAACTTTGAGAATTCATTAGCAAGTGACTTTCAATTCACAATGTGAGAGGAGTCAGATTGGCTGAAATTAATACTTTTTTCGATTCTTCTTTTGTGTAAAGCCTGTTCAGTTTTATTTGATAGTCTTGCAACCTGCAGAGCACACGATCAGTTTGAAATAAAAATGTAGCGTGAGTTTAAACAATCTTTTATAAGATTGTGCAGGTAGAAATTTAGTTATCTGCTAACACTGACCTTTCTCAAATGTTCTTGTGCACTCCTCGGCTCACGAAAAGCACATCAAAATGTATTTAAAGGTTATTTTGTAAGCTAAATAAACTTTATAGCATTGTTATGCAAAAAAAAAAAAAATTCAACAGGCATGCATTTAAGTATGCAATTTTCATGTAGTTGGTCTGGCTAGATGGAAATTCATTCTCCATGTAGAGCATCTAATAGTTTAACATTCAACGTGGAGAAGAAATTAAGGAGATGAGTTTCTGTTCCTTATACAATCAAACAGTACAGTTTGGGCATATTTATCATTTGAACCATTTTAGGTACTATTAAAAATATTGGTAATCCTAAATGTTCCCATTAAATCCCCTATGGCGAAGACTGAAGGATAGAGGAAAGATCCTAAGAAAACAGATGAATAAGGTAGATTTTAGAAGAAACCAGTCTACAAGTTCAGTGAGCACACTAGAACACAGGACCACAAGTTGACTACAACTTGTACAACAATTCATCTCCAATGGTGGGATTCAAATAGGTGAACAACCGGTTCTCTGTGTGGATGCCACTTCCGGATGTTAAGGTTCCGGCTAATGAAACACTTTAAAAAACTTCCAGGCATTTATTTTCCTAAAAGTCTTTTATTGTTGCAAAATGTCGGCTCAGGCATAATAGAGGGATGCTAAGATCTAAATTTTCTTCCTCTGAGCAGTTAAATTATCAGCATGTTCCCTCCCTAAATTAGCCGTCATATATCACATTATCCAATTAGTGTGAGGGTCAAATGTTTCCTTCCTCTTTCTTTCCTGGGCTTTACCGCCACCCCCCTTCTGCTCTGTATTAACCCCATAAATACCAGACAGTTCTGCATATTGTCAAAAGCAAGAATATACAATATTTGCAGTGTTGACACCAGAAGTCCGTTCTGGGCCTGGGCAACAAAAAATTAGCTACTGGTTCTGCCGAACTGGTGCGAACTAGCTGAATCCCACCACTGGTCTGAGTGAATTGAGTGATAAATGAGCAATCCATTTATCTTCCCGCTGGTTGCTAGTTCAAACTGTCCAGGGTGCTTCCTTAGAATCAGTGGTACTTCCTTGTTCACTTGGAAGAAGATAAGGGTCTCCATGAAACATGGCATTGAAATGTGGCACCTTCCATTGCTAGCCCCTTTCAAAACAAGAAGTAACAGATGGAAGCTTATCAAGAAATGAGTCCAACCTAACAGAGTTCCCAAAATTTTGCAGCTTTATGACCCGGCTTGAGGTGGTGGGAGAAGCGATGGTTATGCATGAGTGGTGGGCAAGCACTTGCCTGCTGCTCACACGAATGGAGCACGTACCTCTCTGCTTGCCCGCTCCTCATGCAAGGACGGATGTGTTCTCACCCGCTATTTCCGTGGTTTGGTTCCAAAGGGCTTAAGGCCTGATAGTGGGCTGAGGGGGACCCCTGCCAATCTAAAATTAAGGAGAAATTTCTGGTCAGTGAGAACAATTAACCAGTGGAACAGCTTGCTTTTAGACGTGGTGGGTGCTCCATCACTGGAGGTTTTTAAGAAGAGATTGGATAGCCAGTTGTCTGGCGTGGTATAATGTCTCCTGCTTGAGCAGGGGGTTGGACTAGAGGACCTCCAAGGTCCCTTCCAACTCTGCTCTTCTATTATATTCTGTTCTATCTTAAGAAATCAAGGTGGCCAAATGCATTTCAGAACCAAGTAAAAAAGTGTACTATATCTCTATATCTATCTATCTATCTATCTATCTATCTATCTATCTATCTATCTATCTATCTATCTATCTATCTATCTCTATCTCTACCTCTATCTCTCTATCTCTCTATATCTAGATAGATAGATAACAGATGATAGATAGATAGATAGATAGACAGACAGATGATAGATAGATAGATAGATAGATAGATAGATAGATAGATAGATAGATATCTTGACTATTCTGAAAATTAAAATGGCACTAACCAAAAGGGGGAAAATAATAACAAATATGAGAAAGAAAAGGAAAGCAGATGAACCGTAGTAAAATAAATAACAAATGATTAAGACCTCAATAAAATGGAGACACTTTGAGTATAAAAAAAATGTGCATTGTAATAGCCCAAATGGCATAATAAAGCAACAAATTTCTTCTGATGATTCGGTGGCAGCAAATATTATATTTGAAACTGGGGTTATGCTAAATAAATGACATAAAATCTTCTGTGCTCAAAAGTTCCCTTGGTAACCATACTAACTCTGTCTATCACAATTTCCAATTTCCTTAGTCCCCGAGACAACCATGCTGTGTTCTACTTTGAGGCCTTCTTTATTTTTTTTTTAATAATTCAGAAAGATCTCTGATTTCCTTGCCTAACATAACATCTCCTAGTTGCACATTGAGGTGGTTTCTTGAGAACATCAGGGCTCAGGAAGCAAAGACAGTAGAAACCATATAACAAAGTACGAAAGTTGGAAACTAGTCATAATTGGGATTGGCAGAAGGAAGGGAAGCATTGTTCTCGTCCCTTTGACATCCGCTGCTGATATCTTCATTTGTAAGTTTGCATATCCTGAATCCACAATGAAAGTTCCATAAAAATTCAGATCTCAGCTGGATTCTGTACAATAATAAAACTTCCTCTGAGTAATGTTGAGCATCGCTGATCATCTCTCTCTCTCTCTCTCTCTCTCTCTCTCTCTCTCTCTCTCTCCTCCTGTAGTTTCCTTGGCAACATCATAGAGGAATTTAACATTGCTTCCTTCCAGATCTTTCTTTCTGTCTTGCCCACAGCACAAGGTTTTTATGGTGGCATCCCATTTAAATACAAAGAGGTTCAGGGTCAGGTTTAAAAAGATGGTGACACCAAAGCTCTGCCTGGTTTTTAATCTGTATTACAAATGTGACAGGCCTAAAAACACAGGAAGGATTTTTGATTATACCACCGTGGCCATCATTTTGACTTTGTTTCTTTTCTTTCTTTTTTACTACACGCTGCAGGCAACTCTGAGAAAGTCTAAAGCAGGGTTAGGCAACCTTGGCTCTTTTATGACTCGTGGACTTCAACTCCCAGAATTCCTGAGCCTGCCATACTGAGGGGAAAGGGAGAGTTGCAATGTATGGCTGTGAAAGTTGGACCATAAGAAAGGCTGAGTGCCAAAGAATGGAGGCCTTTGAACTATGGTGCTGGAGAAGACTCCTGTGAGTTCCCTGGACTGCAAGGTGATCAAACCAGTCAGTCCTAGAGAAGATCAACCCTGACTGCTCTTTAGAAGGCCAGATCCTGAAGTTGAAACTCAAGTACTTTGGCCACCTAATGAGAAGGAAGGACTCACTGGAGAAGACCCTGATGCTGGGAAGGATTGAGGGCAGTAGAAGAAGGGGACGACAGATAATGAGGATGGAGTCACTGAAGCAGGAGGCGTGAGCTTAAATGGACTCCAGAAGATGGTAGAGGACAGGAAGGCCTGGAGGAACGTTGTCCATGGGGTCTCAATGGGTCGGACATGATTTCACAACTAACAACAACAACACTGACCTCGGCATATGGACTCCAGAAGATGGTAGAGGACAGGAAGGCCTAGAGGATAAGAAATTTGAGAAAATAAATACATTAATCTAGGAGGGATATATATTCTAAGTACTATGTTATTTCTCATGTTCCGTTACTCCTGCTTTCTTCTCTTCCTTTTTATTTTTTATTTCTTTTTCATTCTTCTTCTTTTCCCCTTTCTTTTTACTCTTTTATCCATTACTTAAGAAACGTAAAAAAGTGAGATGGTTTATATGGAAAAAATAGAATTAAGTCTGTCAATGTAAATGTAATTAATTGCTGAGAAAACCTTTACCAGTAAGAATATTTAGAATTTGGAGGGGGGAAATAAACTAAAATAAGGATTGTAACAGGATCAATGATAAGGCAATTCGAATGACTGAAAAGAAAAGAAATGTACTAATATGATGATTATTTTTAGGAATATTGGAAAAAATATATACTAAATTGTCATTTATTAAAACAATAAGAATTGTATCAACTCAATGTTTGCGAAAAAGGATGTTTCGGGGAAAGAGGAAATCAACTAAAATTAATATATGGAATATGTAGACTACAGAAATCAATTGTTAAGGAGTGTTTTTACAAATGTAACCCAGACAACACACTGTTTACCAATTATTGAGTGACTTATGTTTGTAAAAAAATTAATAAAAAATATAATACAAAAAAAGGAAGGCCTGGAGGAACGTTGTCCATGGGGTCGTGATGGGTCGGACACGACTTTGCAACTAACAACAACAACAAATCATTAATCGGGTAATCATTAATAACTAATCCAGTGACATAATAGCAGGGTTCCCATATTGGAGGAGCTCCTAGGACCTAGAAAGATGAGGAGATCAAATTATTTTCCAAAGCACCAAATGTCAAGATGAGAAACAATGGATGGAAACTAATCAACGAGAGAAACTATCTAGAATGAAGGAAAAATGTAGTGAGAGCAATCAACCAATAGAATGGCTTGCCTTCAGAATTTGTGGGTGCTCCATCACTGGAGCCTTCCAAAAAGAGACTGGACAGCCATTTGTCTGAAAGGGTATATGGTCTCCTGCTCAAGCAGAGGGTTGAACTAGAAGACCTTCAAGGTCCCTTCCAACTCAATTATTCTATGTTCTGGGAAAATTGACTGTATAGTGTACAGCTCTGAAGGAGTTAATTTTTAGACATTTTCACTTCCATTGGGCAGTAATAAGCCATTTTCACATAAACTGGCCACATATTCTATATCAGTGTACTGGAATCCTTGGAGCTTCTGAATAATAACAATAGGCAGGATTTTGCTAATTGCAGAATATTTAGAAACTACTGACCTAGTTAGTTTTTCATCTCTCATGATGTAAACTATCCTTGGTTTCCTTCCCACACTGTGGTCAAGTCATCACATTTTGCCTCTTATTAAAGATTTATACGAAAAACCAAGCACTCTCTCTCTCTCTCCCTCCCTCCCTCCCTCCTTCTCTATCTCTCTCCCTCCCTCCCTCTCTCCCTCCCCCTCTCTCTCTCTCTCTTTCTCTCCCTCCCTCCCTCCCTCCCTCTCTCTCTCCCTCCCTCCCTCTCTCTCTCTCTCTCTGCTGATATCTCATCCTGCTCCGACAAATGCCCTGCATGATTGACTAATGCCTTCTTTGAATAACAATTGTCAGCATATTTTTGTGCTCATTTCCCTGATATAAATTCCTTATTTCCTTCTCTCGGCTCTTAAGTCTTTGGCAGGTGTAACATGCCTGTTTAAATAATATGAGACAGGATTTCACTGTACAGATGTTGAGCAAAACATGTGCAATCCCTTTATATTTAGTGTCATTATACAAAAGTCTGACCCATCTTAATATCATAGTAAAAGATACAGATAGATAGATGATACATGTATGTGTGTGTGTGTGTGTGTGTGTGTGTGTGTGAGAGAGAGAGAGATGATAGATAGATAGATGATAGATAGATAGATAGATAGATAAGAGTGAGAAATTATTACTGTTATTATTGTTGTTGTTATTGTTAATATTATTGTTGTTGTTGTTATTATTGTTGTTGTTGTTGTTATGGATCATTGCACAGTCAGCCAGATGTTCAGACTGGATTTGGCATTTTGTCTACCTATTGAGTCCTTACCCAGGAACTGGGATAGGCAGATGTGGATGTCTGATGGTATTACAGATATCGTTGCAGGATGGAAGCAGTTCCTAGTAAGGCCGCCTTTTGCAATTGACTAATAGCAAATTTGTCAATGCCAATAGTGTTCAAGTGGTGCTCCAGTTGTTTTGGGATTGCACCCAAGGAGCCTATTACTATTGGTACTACCCTTGCTTGTTTTTGCCACAGTCTTTCTGTTTCTATTTGTATGTCTTTGTATTTTGTTATCTTCTCCAGTTCTTTCTCGTCTATTCTGCTGTCTCCAGGCACTGCCACGTCCACTATCCAGACTTTTTTGTCTTTCTTATCGACAATTGTTAAGTCTGTTATGTTGCAAGTGCTTGTCTGTTGTTTTGGGATTGCTCCAGTTGTTTTGGGATTGCACCCTATTACTATTGGTACTACCCTTGTTTGCCTTTGCCGTTGTTGTTGTTGTTATTATTATTATTATTATTATACAAGGAAAAAAATCACTTCAGGTTCTTAGCTATAAAATTGTCATGACTTTTTAACATGAAATGAACGTTAAGATTACAGTTGGTTTTCAAGCTGCAACTTTACATTTAAAAAGTCAGCTTAATGGGAACACTTAGCAGGAAGGAAGGAAGGGAAGGAAGGAAGAAAGGAAGGAAGGAAGGAAGGAAGGAAGGAAGGAAGGATTGTTCTCTGTGCAATTATACAATTACATAATTTTACTGTGGAATGAATATATTATGCACAAAACCACACAAGTATGATTTTTTCCCCTTACTATTAGCAGTGTTAAAGAGCTTTCTCCCCTTAAGTCCATTGGTTTAATGACAGTAATATATAAATTAAGCATAGGTTCTGCATTAAAAATATTAATGGCAGTAAAATGATTGTAATACTTTCTTTTATTGATTTTTATCCAAAAATAATAATCATAATCATCCTCGGTCCGTTCTAACTGTATGATTACCAATAATATTGACTTACTAACAATAGCAATAGCACTTATAATATTGTTTCAGAGTGCTTTATAGCCCCTCGAAGTGGTTTACAGAGTCAGCATATTGCCCCCAACAATATGCCAAGGTCCCCATTTTAGTGACCTTGGAAGGACGGAAGGCTGAGTCAACCTTGAGCCAGTGAAAATCGAACTGCTGGCAGTTGGCAGAATTAGCCTGCAATACTGCATTCTAACCACTGCACCATCACAGCTCTTTTAAATATCATAAATAAACAAACAAATATCTTATACTAATATGAACCTATTTCTAGAATTTGAATTCTAGAAATAGGTTCATATTAGTGTAACTTATTTTTTTCTAAATATATAAGATCTAAAGTAACTTTATACTGTCTATTAGCAAGAAAAAAAAATATTAGCACCTATGGCAGACTGTCAAACACAAACAACTAGGTTCACATGTGAACAATTATTGCTTAGGACTATACAAAAGAAACTTCTTAGACTGATGGTTTGTATCTGGGTAAAACTAGATAAGGTTCAATGGCATTCAAGGGGGCTTGGATCTTGCCCTTTATGTCCATGTAGGAATTTCAGACTAATTCCCTATTTGACTCCCCTGGTTCTGCCAGTCCTCTCTCCAACATAGATTTCCAAAAATTATTAATCTATTACCTTTTTGTTTGTTTGTTTCCTTTAAATATACAAAGTGACTGATGCTCAGAAAGTTAAGTTGGATAACTTTGGATTCAGGAATCAGTAGACAGAAGATAGAAATGACAACACTGAATATTATTATGGATGCATTAAGAATTTGAAGTATTTGAAGTTGTGCTGATTTTAATTACTTTTTTACCCTGTACTTAAGTATTTATGTCATTATGTATTTAAGCTGTTTAATTTAGTCATCCTCTTTTTTAAAAAAAAAAAAAAATCAATGCATCTTGGCTGGGTACTTGTTGCCTGAGTAATATGCACTATTTCAAATTTGCCAGTTATTTTTTATTTATAAAGTCTTGTCTTGAAGGCGTTAGATTTTGAAATCCTTGCTTATCAAACCACATTATATGCCACTGATCAGATCAAACATTCTAGTTTTCTATAGCTCACAGCTATTTAATTTCTTTTAAAATCACATGTCCTCCCTCATTACATATACATTTGTAAACAGTGAATAAGAACAATTTCCCTTTCTTTGACATGCAAAAGTATCCAAGACTTGTGAAAAAGACCCCAAAAGAGCATGGTTGGAAAATCTATGAGCAGATAGTACTAATATTTTTAAGTACTTGGCCTTAAATTCTACAAAAAAAAAAAAAAAACTTGGGATGTCTTTTTTCTTGGCCAGTTTTCGACACATATGGGGAATATAGCTGTATTCTCAATTTTCTTGGTTCTGTCCTTTTAATGTTTGGAGCACCACATATTTTAGGTATATTCTATACCAGGGGGCTAAGAATTCAGGAAGGTGGAGAAATGTACTCTTAAGCAATGAAAAAAAAAGGATTCTCTGGAGACTAAAATATCTCAGAGAATGATCTCTTTGCTAGTCTGAGGTAAAGGAAATTACATCAGGCAATGGTTTTAATGGAGGGCAAATGTCACCCTATTAAACCCATAACCATGACATTTCATGAGGTAATATAGTACGTTCAGTATCTTCTCTCTCTCTCTCTCTCTCTGTCTCTCTCTCTCTCTCTCTCTCTCTCTCTCTCTCTTGTTCTAAAGATTAAAATCAATAAAGAAGCAAAACAAGAAAGAATGTTGAACAGATTACTGTTCAAAGAGAGGACATAAACAATGATTGAAGGAATAGGGGAATGTTTCACACACTATGGTAAAGGCTTTTGAGGGGAGAAAAAAGTCCCAGAGATTTATGAAATTTCCATTATTCAGAAAAAGTGGGAGGAAAATTCCTGACTTGTGACATTAGCTACTCTGTGAGATGAACCCAGGCTTTCTGGAATAAATTCTTTCTGCACATTGTGTTTCTTCAATAAGCAGCTTCAATATCAACCTGTCATCTCGCTTCTGCCTTTTTCTTTCCAAATATTTCATTTCATTCAAAGTGTTTATAAAGGGCTTCCATTCACTAGGGCCTCTATAGTTCCAGTACAAGTTTTGTTTTTGTTTTTTTAAATGAAATAATGTAATCCATCCCTTCACTGAAAACTGTGGTGGGATGTAGTCTGGATTCCCAAGAGGGAGGAACTGTATTCCAGGAGAGAGAGAGAGAGAGAGAGAGAGAGAGAGAGAGAGAGAGAGAGAGAGAGAGAGAGAGAGAGAGAGAGAGAGAGAGAGAGAGCACAAAGCTAGACTGTTTGGTTGGGAGACAGACAATCAAGACAGCTTCTTCCTAGGAGTTCTCAGACTATATGTTGGTTGATGCCAGTAGTTTGCTTTAGTTTCTGTCTATAGAATCTATTTATAGGATGAAGAACAATAGTGAAAACTGCACTGAAATAACTCAATGTGTCTTTCTTAGATTTTGGAGCCTGATATCCTCACAGTGGAAAGGGAGGGAGGGAGGGAGGGAGGGAGGGAAGAAGGAAGGAAGGAAGGAAGGAAGGAAGGAAGGAAGGAAGGAAGGAAGGAAGGAAGGAAGGAAGGAAGGAAAGAAGGAAGGAAGGAAGGGAGAGAGAAAGACAGGCAAGAAGGAAGGAAGGAAGGAAGGAAGGAAGGAAGGAAGGAAGGAAGGAAGGAAGGAAGGAAGGAAGGAATTCTGGGAGTTGTTCACGAGTCATAAAAGAGCCAAGGTTGCCTATCCCTGTTCTAGGTTCTAGGTTGCTTCTCTCCTTGGTTAGTTTCCCTCCATTGCTTCTTGTCCTGCCTCCAGGTGCTTTGGAGAATAGGTTGACCCCCTCTTCTTTGTGGCAGCCCCTCAGATATTAGAACATGCTATCATAACACCCCTAGTCTTTCTTTTCATTAAAGAGAATATGGAAAGCCCATAAACATTTCCACCTAGACAATCTTGACTGATCCCCAAAATCCAAATGGGTTTAGATGTGGCTAGTGCTTGGGTGAATCACCTCCAGAAATAGCAGGGCTAAACTAAATAAGAACCTGGGAATAGTTCCTGGCAATGATAAACAACTTCCATATTATTACTAAGAAAACTAACCTAAGTGCCATCGTGAAGGTCAATGGAGATTCTCAATCA
The DNA here is from genome assembly GCA_039797435.1 of Crotalus adamanteus. NCBI lineage: Eukaryota > Metazoa > Chordata > Lepidosauria > Squamata > Viperidae > Crotalus > Crotalus adamanteus. The sequence goes on along the minus strand of CM077924.1, from coordinate 78,307,478 downwards.
TCCAGGTCACGGTTGTCCTAAAGGTGCTTTTTCAGGAGGCATCTGGACTTTCTTGTTTTTCTTTGAAGACATTTCACTTCTCATCCAAGAAGCTTCTTCAACTCTGACTGGATGGTGTGGAATGGAAGCGTTTATGAATAAATAAGAGAGAAGCAAAATATCTCCAAAGAAAAACAAAGAAGTCCAATTGCCTCTTGAAAAAACACCATCAAGTCTCCAGCAGCGAAATTTAACCAAGAGACATGATTTAAGCATCCTTAAGGATGTTTTTTTTATCAGCTTCACTTGACAATTCACAAACTGGTCCAGTCTGAATTTCCTTTATTCAGCAGGAAATAAGATTGAACTCATTGAAGATTAATTATGCTCTGTGCATAAGGCAGAGTCTGTCAATTGTTCTGCATTTTCTAAAAAAAAAAAAAATACAACAAAAGAAAACATGGTATACTGTATATTGTGAACTGTTGTCATTTTTCTTCGAATTATGCTGAGAAAAAAAGCTGCAAAATTTTCTCTAGCTCAGGTATTAATTTAAAATAATATAGAAGTCTTTTCCTTTCATCAGCTGATAAAAAAGTTAAAGGAAGTTAACAAATCTGAAAAACAATGCAATTTAATCAACTCATCGGTTATCAGCACTATCGCATAGTAAATGCTGATCTGTGTTTCAGCTGTGAAATATGTCAAATATCAATGAAAATTGAATTAACAAAACAGTAAAAAAATTATCTTAGGCAAAACAAACAAACAAACACCCCATACACGTAGACATATCTGATTAATATTCAGTCAATATAAAAGCAGGCAGATGAAATCTTGTAAAAGGGTTCAACAGGGAAAAAAAACACATTTATTTTTTTAAAAAAAAACGCACAAATAAGGAATAGGTTTCTTAAATGTTTGTAGATGAATCTAAACTTGGGCTGAGACTGCCCATCTGGTTGAGAATGTGAAAAGCAGAACTGTCAATGAATGCTACGTTTTGATGTCTTCTGAAACTCTGAAGAAATGAACACGTTTTTCTGGTCCCACTTCAACAGCCTTGGGACTTTTTTTTTTTTTTTTGCCTTTTCTTCCATTGGGATGAATGTGAAGGAATTGTTTTATTCCAGTGTGAATGGTGAAATAAATCAGAATTTTTTTTCTCCAGGCTCTGTAGATAGAATATAACTGGAGGTCTTCTAGTCCAGCCGCCTGCTCAAACAGGAGAATCTATGCTTGAACCTATGTCAGACAAGTGACTGTCTAGCCCCTTCTTTAAAACCTCCAGTGATGGAGTACCCACAATTTCTGGTGGCCAGCTGTTCCACTGCTTAATTGCCCTCACTGTTAGGAAGCTTCTCCTTAATTCCAGGTTGCTTCTCTCTTTGATTAGTTTCCAACCATTGTTTCTTGTCCTGCCTTCTGGTGCTTTGAAGAATAAGTTGACCCCCTCTTGTTTGTGGCAGCCCTTCAAATACTGGAATACTGCTTTCATGTCACCCCTATTTCTTCTTTTCTTTAGACTGGCCAAACCAAGTCCTGCAGCCCTTCTTCATATGTTTTACTTGCCAGGCCTTTGATCATCTTAGTTGCTCTTCTCTGTTCAGGAGTTGTACATAAAACAAACGGCCCCCAGGAACCATACACTTGTAGCACTAATGAATTCAATTCAATTCAATTTGCATTTGTATGTTCAGTTATTTCTTCAGATACTAAACATGACATCCAAAAGCCATTTCAATTAAAAATTCATGGACGTTATTCACAAGAACAACCGTAA
>CM077924.1:78235716-78298216 GCA_039797435.1 Crotalus adamanteus | reverse complement strand
TTTGAAAGCCAGTAGAATTAGACTCTATTCAAGAGAGTCTATTCTATTGGCTTTCAAAAGCCAATAGAATAAAAGGGAGTAGCACAGCTAAGAAAAAGGGGGAAAAAATGGCGGACTGCGTTGTTTGGCGACCCCCGTGAAATGGTCATTCGACCCCAAATGGGGTCCCGACCCACAGGTTGAGAACCATTGACTTAGATATATTTGGACATTGTTGGATAAAGAATTAAAATGTGATGTAAATTCCTATGAGAATTTTATGTGCTGCCATACAGTGCAGTATATCTTATTTTATAAGGATGGGGAAAACATATTCAGGGGAAGAATCAGTCTGAAAATAAGATAGTTAATCAATAAATTATGAATGTTAATTTTAAAAAGTTGAAAGATTATGCAAGGAATAATTTGCCTAATTTGAAATAGCTGAATGTATATTCACTTAAATTGTGCATTAGTCCTTGACTTAAAACAATTCATTTAGTGGCCGTTTGAAGTTACAACAGCGCTGAAAAAAGGGACTTATGACCGTTTTTCACACTTACGACGGTTGCAGCATCCCCATGATCACATGGTCAAAATTCAGATGCTTGGCGACTGGTTCATACTTATGACCATTCTGTGTCCCAAGGTCACGCGATCCCTTTTTACAACCTTCTAATTAAGCAAAGTCAATGGGGAAGACAGATTCACTTGACAGCTGGGCTACTAGCTTATCAGATGCAGTGATTCACTTAACAACTTGGCAAGAAAGGTCATATAATGGGGCTTAACAAATGTCTCACTTAACAAGAGAAATTTTGAGCTCAGTCGTAAGTCTAGGACAGGGTAGGCAACCTTGGCTCTTTGATGACTCATGGACTTCAACTCCCAGAATTCCTGAGCCAGCATGGCTCAGCATGGAAACCTCTCCCTTCCCCTCAGCATGGCTGGCTCAGGAATTCTGGGAGTTGAAGTCCACAAGTCATAAAAGAACCGAGGTTGCCTACCCCTGGTCTAGGACTACTCTGTATTGTCTGTTTAGTCCAGAGGCATTCTAAATTCTGAAATGATAGTAGTTATGAAGACGTGGGGAAACATTTTTATAGAATGTATACCAATCATTGAATATTATCATTTTTTTTAAAAAAAATCTGGATTATATACAAGAAATTTGAAATGGAGAATTGGATTATTTGAGGAATACCCTTTGAAGAATATTAAATGTACTTCTTATGCTCTGAAATCAATTATTCTTTTTCAACAAAGAATAGCCTTTTATGTTTATGTTTTTAAATGTTTAGATAACTTTATTACATCTGAAAGCACTCTGGTGCACAAAATTTGGCTTGGACCTTTAACGCTGCTTTTTAGTTAGACATTAGCATCTATGGTGAAGCAGGCATAATGGGAAACAGTGAAGGTTTAAAGATGTTAATATATTATTAAATTATATGCCCCAAACTTGTCGTTTCTGTTCTTAGGAGGTGCTTTTGATATACCACACTGGAACACATCAAAGTAAAATTATTAATTCCTAAAAGGAAATTGAGGCTTAATTGTCATTTTTCATCTTTTGAACTGCTTCTTTATCCACAGAAAAGAACAAATGGGCCTTATGATTCTCTGCAGCCTAGATTCAACATTCTTCTTTTTCTTCTTGTGCCATATCCGTTATTAGACGTTGGCGGTCGTGTTGGCGATCCTGTTTTTATCAGCAACCACACGAAAAAGTGCTGCTGAGTTTTGTCCAAACCAATCGCTTAGATTTTTGAAGCCAAGATGTTCTTCTTCTGCCTGGACATATTGTTTAAAAATGGAATTGGAGTAAGTGTTATAAAGATATAACTAATATTTTTATACTGTAAATACAAATACATAGGGAGATGAATGAAGACGAAATGTTTGCAGCCAAATCGCCAAGCACTGAGATCAAACCAACAGGCTAACAAATACATATATTTGTATATAAATATATAGTATATACAAACTAGATCCAGACTGATCTAGTGGTTAAGGTATGAGGCTAGAAACTAGGAGACTGTAAGTTCTAGTCCTGCCTTAGCCATGAAAGCCAGTTGGGTAACTTTAGGCCAGTCACTCTTTCTCAGCCCAACCTACCTTAGAATAGTATAGTATAGTATAGAATAGAATAGAATAGAATAGAATAGAATAGAATAGAATAGAATAGAATAGAATAGAATAACAGAGCTTGTAGGGACTTTGGAGGTCTTGTAGTCCAACCCCATGCTCAGGTAGGATATCCTATACCATTTCAGACAAATGGTTGTCCAGTCTCTTCTTAAAAACTTCCAGTGTTGGAGCATTCACCACTTCTGGAGACATGTTGTTCCACTGGTTAATTGTTCTAACTGTCAGGAAGTTTCTCCTTAGTTCTAGGTTGCTTCTCTCCTTGATTAGTTTCCATCCATTGCTTCTTCTTCTGCTTTCAGGCACTTTGGCGAATAGCTTGACTTCCTCTTCTTTGTGGGACAGCCCCTGAGATATTGGAACACTGCTATTGTGTCCCCCCTCGTCCTTCTCTTCATTAAATTAGACATACCCAATTCCAGTAACCGTTCCTTATATGTTTTGGTCTCCAGTCCCTTCATCATCTTACAGTAACTGCTCTTCTCTGCACTCTTTCTAGAGTGCTGTGGTGGAGGAGACGTACGAGGAGAGAAAATTACTCATAAAATGGCAATTTTGGCTGATTATCACAAGAATATCTCTCTTCTGATCTACAAATGGGAACTGGAGGGATTTTTCTTATCACTCTTCTAACTCATTTTAATTTTTTAGACCTTTAATTGTCACCAACTGCTTGTTGTTATATTACACAAAATTGGGCATTCTTTGCTTGTATTGAACTAATCCTAGGGAGAATGGAAGATGTAGCATTTGGCACCCAACCCTTGCTGAACATGACTCATCTCTTTCTTTCTGAATCAACTTTATAATGTTCTCATAATCCCACCTGACAGCATTAGGTTCTTTGTGTTTCAGTGCCTTTTGATTTATCTTTGGGCATAAGAACAAAAGATGCCTTTTAATTTCTTGCCAGAACTCACATTTTATTATCCTAGAAATATTGCCAGCTTGAGACCTTTGACTTAGAGACAATGAGAATGATCTGGAGAAGATGGTGAACATCTTTGTCACTTTAAGGATAATTTAGGATAATTCCCAATGATATTCAAAAATCCTAGGTTACACAACTATGAGAAAAATATTTAGTGGTAAGTAAATGACGTAGATGTAGATAATATAGATGTTAATGTACATGCAGATGTAGATGATGTAGTTGATGTAGAGGTTAGTGTATATGTTGATGATGTAGATGTAAATAAAGTAGATGTACATGGATGTACATGTAGATCTAGATGATGTAGATGTAACTCTAGATGTAGAAGATGTAGATGTAACTCTAGATGTAGACGATGTAGATGTAACTCAAGATGTAGAAGATGTAGATGTCACTAGATATAGATGATGTAGATGTAACTCTAGATGTAGATGATATAGATGTAACTCTAGATATAGAAGATGTAGATGTAACTCTAGATATAGATGATGTAGATGTGGATGTAGATAAAGTAGATGTACATGTAAATGTAGATGATGTAGATGTAGATGACATACAGTAGATGATGCAGGTAGGTAGACAGACAGACAGACAGACAGACGGACGGACGGACGGACGGACGGACGGACAGACAGACAGACAGACAGACAGACAGACAGACAGACAGACAGACAGACAGACAGATAGATAGATAGATAGATAGATAGATAAATGTAGAGGACGTACAGTAGATGATGCAGGTAGATAGATAGATAGATAGATAGATAGATAGATAGATAGATAGATAGATAGATAGATAGATAGATAGATAGATAGATAGATAGATAGATAGATAGATGTAGATGATGTAGATAATGGAGGTGTATATGTATATATAGATAAAATAGATGTATATGTAGATATAGGTATAGATGATGTAGATGTAGATATGGATAAAGTAGATGTAGTTGTACATATATAGATGATGTAGATGTAAGTGTAGATGTAGATGATGTAGATGTAGATAGATGCAGATGCAGATGCCTGCTGCTGTTGTGCTGGCATGAGTCAGCAGAAAGAGAGGGAAAAACAATGCAAGGAGTCATGCATTTGTGGGTGCCTGGATATGTTAGAATATCATTATAGGAACATTTACAAGGTAGATGCCTACTTTTCTCTACCTAGGAAACCAATCTGTATTCATGAATTGGGATAGGAGCCCAATTCATTAGATTTTCATTTTAATATGAATCACCTTCATTTGCATATTCCATAAAAAGACACCAACTAAAACACAATTATTTATTTGCTGTGCTTCTTCAAATTTTGCAGTGCACATATCCAGCCAAAAAACTCGTAGTAGAATGCTTAATATTGTTTAAATTATGCTCAAGAATGTATGTATTATGGTAATTTCATATAAAATGCATTTATTAAGGATAGGAGTTTAAAATGGTCAAATTAGAGAGATTATAAAAAGACATATAGATTTAATGTATGTACTGATGCAGTATGGAAAAGATTTATTGCTGACTTGAAAAAACATGAATGTTTAAAATATATACACGACTAAATGCTAAAATGATATAGGAAATGGTTAAGAATGAATTTTTATGCAGACTTTGGTCTCAAATACAGATTACTGGGAAATGTCTCTTGATGGATTCAGATAACCTTGTAGATATCCAGTTCCACATATAATAAATCAAAGAACTGCTAATAAATTCTTCCCATCTAAATTCCTTCTAAGATTCTAATATTTCAAATTATCAGCTGTGATTGTGCACCGGTACAAATTCCCAGTGCAATGAAGCAATAAAACAATAACCATTGGTCCTCCCTATTTTGTTTTGTTTTTCATTCCAAATTTCATTTCCAAATTTTGTTTACAAACAGATGCAATTTCTTGCAGATTTAAATCCATTCCTTTTGATTGTAGGATACCACCCATGTAAGTGCATTCATGAAAGGAATACAACATTTGCACTGAGGTTAGGAACATGGGAAAGAAAAAAAAAGTGACAGGTAATACCTGTTTCTTTATTCTAGGTAAAATACATACAAGAGTAGTTTCAGAGAAGCATTACAAATATTTATTTAATGTCTAAATGAGTGGGAAGAAAGCAAAGTGCATATTTTAATCTAATCTTTTTTTCTTTGTTTGCTCCCAATTCGTTCTACCTCTATTGAGTCTCGTTCTATTCATACTATGGTATTCAGAATACTAATTTCTATCTAGATTCTACATTACTATCTAGATTCTACATTACTATATAGAGTTAAATTTATCATCCACAGTTTATTGAGACTGCCTGAAGACTCCACATTTTAACAAGGCTTGAATCTAAGTCAACTTTAATAGAACTCAGCTTAGAATATAGGAATTACAGAAAGAAACTGAAAATAAGAAATTTTTACTCAAAAGACCTAGTACAAATCTTGTACTTTTGTCCAATTATTTTTATATATAATGTTTTATTAATTTTCTGTTATTGCAATTCCTTAGCACTTAATGAACGTGTTGTATGGGTTAATCCAGTGGTTCTCAATCTTTTTATACCAGCGACTCCGGTCATAAGGAGGCGCCGCCCCCTGCGCCGGCTGAGGAAAAAAAATGGCGGATCGCGTTGTTTGGCGACCCCCGTGAAATGGTCGTTCGACCCCAAATGGGGTCGCGACCCACAGGTTGAGAACCGCTGGGTTAATCTATTATGTTTAGTAATGCCAATTACGGTCTTACTCTCTGTCCCATTTTCCCAACCATTGATAAAATAGGTTCCATGTCTGATAATATTCTTTATCTTCTTTTTCTTTAATTCTCAGTGTAAGTCTATCCATTTCTGCACAGTCCAGTATTTTCTTAATTATCTCTTCCTCCAATGGTGTTTTTTTTTTCATTTTTCCAGTGCTATGCAAATACAATTCTTGCTGTTGTTAATACATGCAATGTTAAAATACACTTTGTTTATCAAGTTTTTTCTGAAATTATACCTAATAAAAAGAATTTGGGTTTAAAGTCTATGTATTTCCCTAACATCTTTTCTAACCAAGTATGGTTTTTGTGTTCATTTTTTTTTCTCTTTAACACACATCCACCACAAGTGATAATATGTACCAGGATTTTGGTTACATTTCCAACATTTACTAGACATATTTTTAAACATTTTTTGCTAACCTAACGGGTGGTAAATGCCATCTATAAAACATTTTGTATAAGTTTTCTTTATACAAGGTTGTCACTGTCAGTTTATAGTTTCTATCCCAAAGGTTTTGCCATTTTTCTAATTCGATATTATATCCAAAATTTTTCAACCATATTATCATTGTTTCTTTCACTTGTTCATCTTCCATTTTCAAATTCAATAAAAAAAGTATATAATTTTTCGTCAGAACTCAACAATATCTGGTCAAATAATGTCTGATCTTTATAGAAACCATGTATTTTAACATCTTTATCATACCTTGATTGAATTTGCAGTCGGGGCCACCATGATAGATCAATACCCTGATCTTGTAATTCTTGTTTAGATTTTAATTTCCCATCTGTATTCAGAATATCTTTATATGTTAAAATTTTCTCAAATTTAACTAAGTTTGGGTGAACAACTGTTTCCATCATTTATAGCCATCCTGGGATTTTTATATAAATTTTGTTTTATCTTTTCCTATACATATAATTATGCATTTCTTATATAGTGGTTTTGGAAGTATCTATAAGTTTTGCTCTTTTCATACCATAAAAATGTATGTCATCCAAGTTGCAGATCATGTCCTTTTAAATATAGCAATCTTCTATTCCTAAGGGCTATCCAATTTGTCCACTTAGAAGAGCTTTATTTTTATTTCCTTTGCATAGACAGGGGTAGGCAACCTTGGCTCTTTTATGACTCGTGGACTTCAACTCCCAGAATTCCTGAGCCGGAAGGAAGGAAGGAAGGAAGGAAGGAAGGAAGGAAGGAAGGAAGGAAGGAATTCTGGGAATTGAAGTCTATGAGTCATAAAAGAGCCAAGGTTGCCTACCCCTGGCATAGACAACTGGATGCTAAGTTATCCAGCAATATGTTTTTTCCAAATGTTAAATATTTAGTCTGCAATGTAATCATGGAAAGAGGACTGTTTTTTTTTTTCCAGCTGGGACTCTGACAATGAAGAGTTCACCACATTTTCACCCAAATTGCCCTACAAACCAAAACAAAAACAACAAAAAAAAGCAAAAAGAAGAAGAAGAAGAAGAAGAAGAAGAAGAAGAAGAAGAAGAAGAAGAAGAAGAAGAAGAAGAAGAAGAAGAAGAAGAAGAAGAAGAAGAAGAAGAAGAAGAAGAAGAAGAAGAAGAAGAAGAAGAAGAAGAAGAAGAAGAAGACCGAGTCTTCTCTCTTTTTGGAGAGAGGATGGGCTCCAGCACGAGACCAAAAGCTTTGGTTCCAGTGATCAAGTCAGATTGCATCCTGCAACACTATCCTGGGACGCCCATATTTACCTTCATTCTCAAAAACAGGAATTCTTAAAACTCAAAAAGGAGAGTCAATTCTGCAGCCTGTTATCACTGATCCTTCGCAGCCTTAACCCTCTGCCCTGCTTAAACAGTTTTCAAAAGCTACTTATGTTGCCCGAGCACCATTTAAAAGGCAGCTACTACAGGTTCCCTCATCCGAGACAGAAACTAGTTTTGCTATTCCACAGAGAGGAGAAGCAGCATTGTTGAGGCTCCACAGCATATTCAACGTGCATTATTTAGTATTTGCATTCTCAGTGTTTCTTTCCTGAACAGCAATACAAAGTTAATTAAAAACACTCCCTGTTGAGATAGCTTCGGTTTCATCTACCATTTCAAACAATTAATTAACTTTTGTATACTCTCAGGTAGGCTAGGCCTCTAGCTGTGCAAATCACTTTTGTGATGACTGAACAGTCTTATTGGTGTCATGGGAATGTATCCTACTCACACACACACACACACGTACACACCCTTGGGAAATACACAAAGTATCCTGATGCAGAAGAAACAGCCGCCTGTTGGCATGAAAGCCACATTTCCATAAGCTTTTATTGTGGGCTTATAAAGCATTTTGGAGTAGTGATTGAGACTGAGGAACCGGCGAATCTGTTAAATTTCACCTGCCAAGTAAACCCAATTTTTCTATGTATGGCGAGAAAGAGATGAATAAGTAATTGACAGCCGGAAAGCCACAGTTGCTAAAATGCTTCACTATGGAGGATTAGACCAAAAACTGTGTATTTTACTTGCAACACGAAGGAAAAGGCAATTCCCCACTTCCTAAAATTAAATCTGTTGGGCTGGACAGGTTTGGGGTGTGCTTTGATCAAAGCAGGCCAAGGCCAAAAAATCTTGGAATCTCCTCTTCATAGTAGCTTGAAACTAGGGCTTTGCCTGCGAAAGGCTATGAAAATCCTGCACCCCTTTGGCAATTTAGCATTATTCTTATTCTTTGTTTTTGTGATTAGTTATAATCAGCCCTTTGGAATAACTGTAATACGTTCTCTCGAAGAAAAAAAAAGCTTTTCAATTAAACCAGTCAGTACAATAAATTAAAGAATATTTGAAAGAGTTTTTTTGTTGTTGTTGCTGTTTTTGTTGTTTCACCAAGAAGTTTGTTTATGCATTAGTGATTCCTTTAATATTTTTTCTTGTAATGAATTGAATTCTGTTTTGAAGAGAAACATTGTTCCTTATTACACTTCACCTATTCTCAATTTAATCGATTATATAAAGAACACGAGGAGAAACTTTTTATTCTTCCGCCACTCCAGGTGATAAGATGCAAGTAACTTCAGCAGAAGTCCTTCAATTAAGCCAGAAACACACTGTAACAATGACTCACAATCTCCTGGTTTTCTAGCCTTCTAGCCTAACCACTACACCAAAGTGGTTTTCGGGTGCACAACTATGAAGATGCAATACTTGCTTTGTAGGCTTTTAGTAATGGGGGGGGGGGTTTGTAGAGATCTGACATCTGGTATAATGGACTGTGAAAATACTCTGGAGATAGACCCCCAGTCGAGAGAAACTGGAGTCAAAGCAGAACTGCAATTGAAAGAAAGATGGATTTCCTTAAAAAAATCTAAGAAAGAAGAAGTCCATTCCCAAATTAAAGTGACTTTTACGATTGGTCATCCAGTCACTGTCATTTTTTATATATATGAATATTTTATTAATTTTCTATTTTTACTTAATAGACAACGTGATGACTGAGTCCATTAGTAATTCCATAGTACATGTAAGCTTCTTCAAACTAAATCCAATATTACACCATCCAATACATCCTCTTTTCTTCCGGTAATAGATATTTTTCCACACTAAGCAAATACAGTTCTTATTGTTGTTAATATACAGCTGAATATCAGCATTTGTTACAGTTTTCTAATAGTATCAATAATACCAGTTTAGAATATCTTTTCTAACCAAAACATATCTTAATTACATTTGCACTCAATATCCATTTATTCCGTCCTTATCCTGTTTTTGCTTTTTTCAATTTTAATTTCCCATCCATATTCAAAATATCCCAATCATTTATAATTCCAAAACAAGTTATATTTGGGTAACCAAAAGCTTCCCTTAATTCAAACTTCTTAGCATTTTCTTATTTCCCTTTTCATACCAAGGTATAATATTCTGATTACAAATCTTATCTATCTAGTTCAGACATGTCAAACACAAGGCCCAGGGACCGGATGCGGCCTGTGAAGTGGTTTCATGTGGCCCGTGAAGCCATCCTGGAAACAGTGAGGGAACGGCCCCCGCTGCCTTGGCCCTGGCCCAGGCCAGCCAGGAGCCAATGTACAATTTTGTGGTGGCCATCTATGCTGAAACGCATTCAGTCTTAGCTCCATAAGCTCCCCCCCCCACATGGCCTGAGAGGAACAATGAGGCTCCTCCAGTGGACCATGCCTTGGCACTTGCCCTGGTCCCACCCCCTTCTGCCAGAGACCTTCAGATCTGTCCCACTCCTGCCCAGGCCCCCACAGGCACCCTTGACGCGAACGGTGTAGAGCTGGCCACACCCACCCAGTAGGCTGCACCCGCCCTGGCCACACCCACCCAGTAGGCTGCACCCCCCTTGGCCACATCTACTCAATCCCCTGAGGGCATCCGCAATGCTGATGCGGCCCTCAATGAAATTGAGTTTGACACCCCTGATCTAGTTATAATAATAGATTTCTAACAATCTATTCTTAACCATATTCAAACATCTAATTAATAATATAGCATCCCCTCTAATAGGTCAAAGCTGTCATTTTTGATGGATACCAATCTAAGTGGGTCAGTAGAATAAAATTGATGAACCTAGTATGAATTCATACTAGGATCTCAATCCTTGATAGTTAGATAGATATAGATGATACATACAGTAGACAGGCAGGCAGACAGATATTGTCCTTCAATTCAATTGCTTATCTAGTGACCAATTCTTTTCTTTTCTACCTTTATCCCAAAAGTGCTTTTTCACGAGTCAACTGGACTTTCTTGTTTTTCTTTGTCCAGTTGCCTCGTGAAAAAGCACCTTGGAGATAACTATGATCTGGATGACTGAGAATCTCCATAGACTTTTCTATCTTTACTTCATTTCACAACATATTTTAATATTCAGCTTTATTTGTTTAGAGGCAATTATTTCCCACAGTACACAATTTCATTTTATTTTTGATTTTACTTAATCCCCATTCATTTGTTTATCCCTCCAGCAAATGGTTATTATTTTAGCAGTGGAAATAATTGTCCACAATCAACTTGCACGCATATAATGTGTTCTTCTTTTTCCTGGTTTTGTCCTTGTCATTTTTTTAAAAAACTACATTTTTATTAAGCATTTTGTGAAAATAATTAGAGAAGCAAAAAAAGAAAGAGGAGAAAATTGAAAGAAAACGAAACACAAAGTAGACTAACAGTGAATTCATGAGCATTACAGAGTTGTATTAAAATTTTCAATATTTCATTAATTAATTTTAGGTAACTGAATATATTATATTGTTTGGAAGAGTACAGGTCACGGTTAAAATCCAAGCACTACATAAATATCAACAGTGCCAGTCATAAATGTGGTAGAAATAATAAAATAAGACTAAAAGCTGCCCAGTCTCTTGTTAGTGAAATGGGTGCCACGCAAAATTTAAATTTAATCAATCAATCAATCAATCATATATTGAATTTGTTCCCAACCACTGAAGACAGAATTTTTACAGGTACACCCATAGCACTAGAGCATTTCTTCACTCTTTTTAAGACAATTCTAGATATTTATTAAGAAGGACAAAATCAACTCTTGTCCTCATTAATAAATACCCTGCCCATCTCATTTTGGTAAGACATTTTGATCTTACCAATTGCTGTCTGTCTGTGTTATGTATGTGTGTGTAGTAAAATCACAGGCCATATCTGAAAAAAAAAGTCAAACAGATTACTAGGAATATGGTAAATTTGACATGAGTTTCCAAGTATAGTCCCCTTTTATTCCACAATATGACTTTTTTTTTCTGATGGGAAAGGAACGGTTAAAACAATGAAGAACAATGTGTTCTTCAACTCTTCATCTGATGATCTACCAGCAAAGAGAAAAAATAATATATTAGAATTCATATTAGAGGAGTTAAAGTATGTTATGGATTTGATTAATAGTATAGTTGGGTAATGTTATTTAGATTATGTTTGTTTATTTGTAACCCTGTAATCAGCTCTGGGAAGTGCGGGGAGGAGGGGGGAGGGATTGGGGATATATATTGTGTGAAATTTTTAAAACTTTTAATAAAAAAAAAGAATTCATATTATATGCTTCTAAAAATTGGTTTAGAAAATGCTTTTTTTTTTTTTTACAAATTCCTCAAGGTATGTAAAAGAGCATCGCATCTCCAACAGAGCAATGATCAAGAGAATTAAGAATAGCTATTTTAAACTTGGAATCCAACTCTGTTGCCACTATTTATTAAATATGTCATTTCCACATTCCTTCAATCTTACTTTGGTAGAGTCTCCCTCCCCCGTGTGAAGGCAGTATTAAGGAGAAACTTGGTACTTGTCAGCTTGCATTTACAGTAGAACATTTTCTCTGTCCCTTCTCATAATACTTTCCCATTGAATATTTTTGGAACCACAATGAAATCACATCATCATAACACTGAATAACAACATTGAGGCTATAGTCTTAAACATACTATCTTGGAATAAAATTCCACTGAAATGAGTGGAGGCTAACTCTAAATTAATCTGTTCAGAAACCAGCCGTAGAAAGGCAATGTTTTTGATGATGTGCAGAGATCTTTTTCCTTTTAAATGTGAAAGATACGTTCAACATGAAAAAAAAGAATAGATACCGTATACAGAAGCCAATACAGACGAAGTCTTTTTTCTTTTTTTCTTTTCCCAAGACCCACCCACCCCTACCCCCCCCCACTTCCCAGAGCTGAATACAGGGTTACAAATAAACAATCAAACTCTAAAAAAAAACATTACCCAACCATACAAGTAACCAAGTCCATAACACACTTTAACTCCCTTATAACATAAATATAAACAAATTAAAAATAAACATAATAATATAAACAAATCAATATTGTTAAACCATACTAAAACTAATAAAAAATTTTAAAAAACTATTAATAATACTCTAAAGTTTACTCATAAGCTAAATGAAACTTTTTAATCCCATATTTATTCTGAATATAATCTATCCATCTTCTCCAAACCGAAATATATCTTTCTTGTGAGTGATCCTTCAAGTAAGCAGAAATTTTTGCCATTTCTGCTAAATTTGACACCTTAAGCATCCAATCCTCTATAGTAGGCAAAGAATCTTTCTTCCAGTTTAGATGAAGTCTTAAAATCAAGCTGATCCTTGATTTTCTGGACACAACAATATTAATTTTCACACTTTATTGCTTGAGACCCTAGCATTCCCTGGTGGCTGTCACGTAACTACTCACCAGTTGCAAATCCCACTTAGCCCCTTCCTTCCTTCCTTCCATCCTTCCATCCTTCCTTCCTTCCTTCCTTCCTTCCTTCCTTCCTTCCTTCCTTCCTTCCTTCTTTCTTCCTCCTAGTTTATTACTGTCACTAAACCATTAAACTGAAGGGGAGAAAGCTCTTTAACCATGCTGATAGTAAGGGGAAAAAGCATACTTTTATTGTTTTGTGCGTAATATATTCATTCCCCAAGTATAATTATGTGTATAAAGATACACAGATCAATGCCTTCCTTCCTTCCTTCCTTCCTTCCTTCCTTCCTTCCTTCCTTCCTTCCTCCTTCCCTCCCTCCCTTCCTTCCTTCCATTCTTCCTTCCTTCCTTCCTCCCTTTCTTCCTCCCTCCCTCCTCCCAGAGTAATTGAATAGCTATGTAGAGTTTAATATGAATAGACTGAAACAACATTGTTCTACACCCAGCCTAATAACTCATTTTTCCACAAGTCCATGTGCTATGCCAAGTTTTGTTTTGTTTTATTTTAGTTTAGCTTAGTCTATTAATTTTAAAACGACACAACAGTTGAAGATGTCTGGGAAATTCATCAAAACCAATACAATTTGAAAAGAAAGAAATATATAAAAATTTGCTCCTCAAAGCACGAAGCTGAAAACACCAGCCTGAAGATGACGAATGGGACTTCGTCAAAACGTCGCCAAGATACTTCCAATTTTACGCGGGAGAAAACCCGAATAACCAAAGACCTACATACATACATACATACATACATACATACATACATACATAAAATAAAATAAAATAAAATAAAATGAGCACCAGGGTAGTTAAAACTATAAAAAGTTTAATTAAAAAACACCAAGCTTTCGCCGTCACCTGCCGGCATCATCAGGGCTTAAAACGCTAGGAAGTGAGGAAGTCCCTTATAAGCAAGCCAAGGTCTGCACTCGGCTCCTCGATCTTGTTATTTTAATTAAACTTTTTATAGTTTTAACTATCCTGGTGCTCATTTTATTTTAAATATGAATATACCCAGGATTCATATTTTTAATGCTATTATATATATATATATATATATATATATATATATATATATATATATATATATATATATATATATATATATATATATATATATATATATATATATATATATAAGGAGGAAACAGCTACAACCAAACATTGCTCCTAGAAGCACGAAGCCGAAAGCACCAGCCTGAAGATGACGAATGAGACTTCATCGAAACATCGCCAAGACACTTCCAATTTTACGTGGGAGAAAACCCAAATAATCAAAGACCTACATACAAACACCCGCAAAAACCTCAGAAAACAAATATATACATATATATAAAACAAAGTAAGCAAGATGGTCATTCAAAAGCTAAAACAACATCAATTAAAATGCATCAAATGCCATTCAAAGCCCCTGTTTAAAAAATCCTGGGAAAACAAAAAATGTTTATTGAGTTTCCATAGGATGGGACTCTTAGGGAGAGCCTGGAACCCCCACAGACCATGGTCCCAGGTAGCAGATTGGGGGGCCCTACCCAGTATGGCTTTTATGCTGTAATGGCGGGTTGGAGGGAATCAAATACCTCCCATGGACCAACAGGCCTGGTGAGTGGCAGCTGGCTCCCCAGTATCCACTGAAGGCAGAGACCATATTGGTTGGAATGGCTTCAGAAGAACAGCACATGATGTGGTGGCAGCCATTTGAATAGCATGTGCACAGTGATATAGAAAGCAAAGGGAAGACTATTACACTATATATTTCCCATGTTAATGGCAGCAAAACCTAACAATGGCCCTAAGAATGGGAGCCCCTTAAATGGGGCAGGGGTGCTAAGAATCTCCCAGTCCACTAGAAGCATGATAAACCCAAAACTATGAATTGGTACATGGAATCTGAGAAGCCTGTACGAAGCTGGGAAAACACACAACACTATCCAAGAAATGTCCAAATACAATGTCTCTATATTGGTAGTGAGTGAAATGCGCTGCCCTGAAAATGGAATGTGTAGAATAAGAGATTATACTAACTGCTACTCTGGTGAAAATAGCAAACACTATCGAGTAGCTATAATCATAAACAATCTTGTAAATAAATGCATCAAGTCCTTT
The DNA here is from genome assembly GCA_039797435.1 of Crotalus adamanteus. Classification (NCBI taxonomy): domain Eukaryota; kingdom Metazoa; phylum Chordata; class Lepidosauria; order Squamata; family Viperidae; genus Crotalus; species Crotalus adamanteus. The sequence goes on along the minus strand of CM077924.1, from coordinate 78,283,122 downwards.
ATTTCTATATCTGATAGAGTGACGATGATCCAAATAAATAGTATTCCAGTAAATATGAATGTTATACAAGTTTACGCTCCCACAGCTGACAGTGATGAGAAGGATTTAGAGAAGTTGTATGAAGATATAAGCAGTGTATGGAAAACCCTAAAAAGTAATGATATCACAGTACTCATGGGGGACTTCAAGGCAAAAGTGGGAGAAGGAAGTGATGCTCCTGTAGTTGGAAACTTCGGCTTAGGAACTAGAAATGGTAGAGGTGACAGATTTGTAGAGTTCTGCAAGGAACATAGGCAATGTGTGATGAATACTTTTTTCAAGTTGCCAAAAAGACACCCTTACACTTGGAGATCACCAGCAGGTACACAAAATAATATAGTAAAGAACCAAATTGACTATTTTACAATAAACAAAAGATTTAGAAACTCAGTAAAATCAGTAAAAACATATCCAGGTGCAGATGTACCATCCAATCATAATCTACTACTTTCCAAAGTCCAGCTGAAACTAAAAAGGATGAAAAACCCGAATCCTGCTAAACCAAGAATTGACAGAGACTTCATCATTAAACATGGAGGTAAGATAAAAGAAGAACTAGAAATTCATTTAAGAGAAACCAACAACCTGAATGATGAAGATGTAGAAGTGAACTGGAATAAATTTAAAAATGCAACAGTAGAGGTAATAAATTCAAAACAGAGACAGGGGTACCACAAGAAACAACAGTGGATGACAGAGGAACTTCTTCATCTCATGGATGAAAGAAGACCTTATAAAAATAAAAACAAAGAAAAATACAATGAATTGCAGAAAACAATTAGAAGAAAAATTTGACTGGCAAAAGAAAAGTGGTTTGCAAAGAGATGCAAGGAAATAGAAGAGACAGAACTTATGCATGATAATTTCAATTTACACAAAAAAGTGAAAGAAGCAGCAGGCATCTACAAAAAGAAAACCAACAATTTAGTGGGCAAAGAGAGGGAAATTATCTTAGATGAGGACGAAAAACTAAAAAGATGGAAGGAATATATTGAAGAACTTTTTGAGGACACTAGGGATGATATAGATAAGGGAAGTATAACAGCTGGACCAAACATCACTATGGAGGAGGTTGAACATGCAATAAAAATAGCAAAAATAAGAAAAGCCACAGGTTCTGATGATATCCCAGTAGAAATTTTAAAATTGCTACAGGACAATGGGAAGAATTTTTTATTTAGCTCTTCAATCGAATATATGAAACAGGAAAGATACCAAATGATTGGCTAAAATCAACCTTTGTGACAAATCCCCAAAAAAATAAATGCAAAGAACTGTACCAAATACAGAACAATAAGCTTAATGAGTCATGCCCTGAAAATATTCCTGAGAATAATTCACACAAGAATATACAACAAAATTGAGGAGCATCTAGGTAACACACAATGTGGTTTCAGAAACAATCTTGGTACACGAAATGCGCTATTCAGCATTCAAGTTCTTGTACAGCATTGTAGAGATGTTAATCACAGTGTTTACATGTGCTTCATTGATTTTGAAAAAGCATTTGATAAAATAAGACACAGCAAACTATTAGAAATACTGAAACAAGGGGGGCTAGATGACAAAGACATCCAAATCATAAAGAATCTATACTGGCATCAGGTAGCAAATGTGAGACTAGGCCAAAAATACTCAGCTGATGCAGAAATATGAAGAGGGGTCAGACAGGGATGTATTCTGTCTCCACTGTTGTTCAATATCTACTCTGAGTCAATCTTTAATGAGGCACTGGAGAACATCGATGCTGGCATCAGAGTAAATGGTGTTTGGATAAAACAATTGAAGATATACTGATGATACAGTTCTGCTTCCATGAAGACCTTCAGCTCCTCATCAACAGAGTCACAGAAATATCTGAAAAATACGGCTTGAAGCTTAACACCTCAAAAACCAAGATTATGGTCATTAGCAAACAACCCGTTAATTTGCCACCAATAAATTTGGAAGGAATAACACTAGAAAAAGTTGAAAGGATCACGCACCTAAGTTCTAATTTACATGAAAGCTGGGACATGACCACTGAAGTAAAGAGAAGGATAGAGAAAGCTTGAACAACATTCTTCAAAATTAAAAAGGTCTTCTGCCGTCACGACATAAGCCTAAAATGGAAAATCGGGCTTGTCAGATGTTATATTTTTTCTATCCTACTCTATGGAGTAGAGAGTTGGTCTCTGACAGAAGGCCACCTGAAGAGACTAGAAGCATTTGAAATATGGATTTACATGCGGCTGTTATGTATAAGCTGAGTTGACAAGATCAGAAATGAGGTGATAAGCCGCCTGGGAAAGCCAAGGGAAATCATCAGAACAATTAAAAAATAAAAGTTAGAATATTTTGGACACCCAGAAAAATATGGCATACTCCATTTAATCTTCCAGGGAAAGATTGAAGGCAAACGAGATCCAGGCAGAAGAAGATCATGGCTTCAAAATCTAAGGGACTGGTTTGGACAAAACTCAGCAGCACTTTTTCATGCAGCTGCTGATAAAAACAGGATCACCAACATGATCGCCAACGTCCGATAACGGATATGGCACAAGAAGAAGAAGAAAGAGTGGGAATTCTATACATTCTCCTTTCCACTTTCCACACAACTGAAATTTCCACTGCTACATCTCGTGAGAATAAGAGAAGCAGAATGCGTGCTTTCCTAAACAAAATTTAGATCTAAATACATTTTTTCTTCTTTTTTCAAACCTTCAAGAGTCCTCTAAACAGGCTCAGTCAGACAAATAAAGTTGTATAAATCTTATAGTGGAGTGGGTAGTTGACCTTATGCTCTTCTCTTCCCACTTAAGATGCAAACTTTTCTTGGTAGTTCAGCTTCTCATCAACAGTAGCTCTTAATTCTGAATAGTGAACAAGAGCTGTTCCAAGCCAAGCTTTCTTCAGGAGAAAAGTTGATCATCTTAAGATTCCTTCTCCTTAGAGAAGAATCTCTTCTTTTTGCATTTAGCTCTTCTATGTTGCCTCAGAGAATAAGATTCATCTCTACAAGTAGCAATAGCAATAGCACATAGACTTACATACTGCTTCATACTATTTTACAGCACTCTCTAAGCAGTTTACAGAGTCAGCGTATTGTTCCCAACAACTAGTTTAACGAAGAGAAGGACAAGGGGGGACATGATAGCAGTATTCCAATATCTCAGGGGCTGCCATAAAGAAGAGGGAATTAAGCTATTTTCCAAAGCGCCTGAGGGCAGGACAAGAAGCAACGGGTGGAAACTAATCAAGGAGAGAAGCAACCTAGAACTAAGGAGAAACTTCCTGACAGTGAGAACAATTAATCAGTGGAACAGCCTGCCTCCAGAAGCAGTAAATGCTCCAACACTGGAAGTTTTTAAGAAGAGACTGGACAGCCATTTGTCCGAAATGGTGTAGGGTTTCCTGCCTGAGCAGGGGGTTGGACTAGATGACCTCCAAGGTCCCTTCCAACTTTACTACTATTACTATCTGGGTCCTCCAGTCAGGATCGAGCTCCTGGCAGTTGGCAGAGTTAGCCTGCAATATTGCCTTCTAACCACTGTGCCACCATGGCTCTCAGTAACTGGCACAGCAGCAATGCTTGCTGGTTGCAGACAAGCAAAGCATAGTCCAGGGGTGTCAAACTGCCGGCCCTGGGCCAGATTTGTCATCCGGAAGCCATGCCCACCCCATTGCCGGCAATGGCAAAACTGTCCCGATACATCTTCCGACATCACGTGACGTTGCAAGTTTGACATGTCTGGCATAGTCCCCCTCTCTCTCTCTTTGTCCAGTGCACATTTGTAATTTCCAAAAATGAAATTATGAAGTTTGGAAAAAATAACATTTCAGGAATGAAATATCATTGAACAAAGACTTATGGATCAGAGATGTTTTGTGCTCAAAAAAGATTTTTTTATATATAAACACTGACATTCAGAAACTGAACAATAAATATAATTGACAGAGAAAGTTTTCTTTTTAATGAAAAAGAAAAAGAAAAGGCTTTTTCAGTGAAAAAGAAAAAGAAAAAAACTACAAAGGAAGTTAAAAAAAACACAAGTGAACTTGAAGATTCATTTGGATGCAGTCAATAAAATGCTGATCAGGCCAATTCCAAATAATGAAACATTTGTTTGAATATCAATACCAATTAACAGAAAAAAATCTAAAATACATGAAGGATCTTATAAGACAAAAAATACCTCCTTTGAAATTTATTCAAAGAAAATATTTAAATGAAATTTTGCATGATGGAAATACAGCTGCCAAATCAGTTATGATAAAAATGATCAAAATGCTAATCAGTTTATCTTCAGCTTCATGAAAGTAATAACAAAAGAACCAGGTTATAACTTGAAAGCAAACCACTGTTTGCCAAAGTGAAACATTAGAATAGAAAATAAATCTATTTCTAAAAGATTTTAGTGACCTACAATAACCAAAACTGAAAAATAGAAAATAAACATCGAAGCTTGGATGGTTACAATGATAGCAGAACTAATGCAGGAATAAAAAAAACAAAGAATGTTGGCATCTTCTAAAAAAAACCTGAATAAATACAAAACTACGATCAAACAATTTCAGGGACAAAAAATATTTTTTCAGAACATAACTGGAAAAAAAAACTTAATTCCCTTCCAAATATGAAATAAATATTGGCATGCTAGCCAAACCCTTTTTGCAGATAAACATAACAAAATGGCAACATGGATATCTGATATAGACAGATAAAACAAATGGAAAATATTGCAGTAACAGCAAAAAAAATGAAAAAAAGGACAAATTAAGAAGGTGAATAATCAGAGTGCATTAGCAAAGGATGGGGATCCTGAATTTTGGCTCAAACATCTACCTATTTTATTCATCTTGGAATTAATTTTAATAAAGCCAAATGTCACAAGGATGACTGATTTGCTACAGGTTCAATGTGTCTCATTATGAAACACAAAACAAAATAAACAACAGAACACCTTTTTTATCCATTTATTTATCTGCATACAATATTTAATATATTCACAGGAATTTTGTCAGTAACAAGTACACACATCTGATCTCAGATTCATTGCTGCAGAGCAAAAAGGGGATTTAAAAATTCTAAAGACCATATTTTGAGTAATAGTATTTTTCCCCCCCCAAAAAATCTCTACAAGCTGTAAAAAATGGATTTATAAGAGCCAGATGAAGTACCAAAAATAATTAAGATAATTATAAAGTTTTAAAATAAATGTAAAAAGGACACTGATAGCAAAAGCAGAAGACTTGGAGAAGGGGGAAGAATTTTTCAAGCAAAATCTTTTATCTCCATTGCTTTTTAATAGGGCTGCGATTCCACTGGCAATAATTTTGAATAAAACACCAGTGAGCAATGAATTATCCAAGCAAAGTACAAAAATCATATGGATGATTTGAAACCATATGGAAAATCATCTGGAGAAAAGCAATAACTTTTAAATATAGTTCACATATGCAAAGAGGGTGTATAAATGGAATTGTAGCACTGCCCCCCAAAAAATATTGAATACTCAGATTAAACTGAACAATGAAATGATGCTAAAATCAAAGCGCTGACAATGGAGGAAACTTATAAGTACAAGAGTGTTTGAGATGTTTTAGACCACAAGACCTCCAAATCTCTGACAATACTTCTATTGTGACTCCTCGCCAGCCAGTGGACCCGGCAGCTGAGTCTGAGGAATCAGAGGAGGAGGAGGGGCCTGGAGTGACATCAGAGTCAGAGGAAGGCTCTGAGGAGCCCCAAGACTCACAGTCGGATGAGGAGCCTGACCCCTCTACTCGCGCTCAGGCTGAGACACAGCTGTGCTGGGAGTCTGAGTTGGACAGTGATGAATCACAGCTGGGAGACATCCAGGATGCACGAAAATGCCAGCAAGAGAAGCGAGTAGGACAGAGGGATGCAACGGGCCCACTCCAAAGGCAAAGGAGAAGGCATAGGAAGCCGCGCCTTTGCTGAATTATAAAAGGAAAGATGTGGGAGGTGCTGGTTGCCAAAGGCAACCGTTCATCTTGAGGATTGAGTTTCTGTGGACTGTGTTTGTTTGCCTTGGACATTGACTCAGGTCTGTGAGAATAAAAGGGATTGTTTTTTTCTTGCAGTTCCTGCCTGTTTCTTGGAAGAGGGGTTTCTGCTTGTGAGCATAACAGGGACTCACGTAGGCTGGGACAGAACAACTTTGTACATCTCACCCCCCAAAAATGACATATATAATTTGTATTTACCAAAGAAAATTGGTGGTCATAGTTTGTTGCAAGTGAAGCAGAGAGCAGAAGGTGAAATCAGAGGTCTAAAACTTTGCATTAATAAAGGGAAGTAAACAAGTTAGAGAATTGAAGGCTAAAACGTATGAAGGTAGCAGGCACTAGGTATGTCTAATCTAGTAAAAAGAAGGATGAGGGGGGACATGATAGCAGTCTTCCACTATCTCAGGGGCTGTCCCAAAGAAGAGGGAGTCAAGCTATTTTCCAAAGCGCCTGAAGGCAGGAGAAGAAGCAACGGATGGAAACTAATCAAGGAGAGAAGCAACCTAGAACTACGGAGAAGTTTCCTGATGGGGAGAACAATTAATCAGTGGAGCAACTTGCCTCCAGAAGTTGTGAATGCTCCAACACTGGAGGTTTTTAAGAGGAGATTGGACATTTTTCTGAGATGGAAATTTCAGGCTTCCTGTCTGAGCAGAGGGTTGGATTAGAAGACCTTCAAGGTCCCTTCCAACTCTCTTATTCTGTTATTTTGAATGTTACAGTAGAGAATCAAAGGCAATATTCAAAACTAAGCAGTTACAAGAAATGAACATTGGGAAGACCTTCCTTCTACATGGTCCATGGCTTCAGACTGGACTTATCAAGAAAGAAACAGAATGATTAATATTTGCAACACAAGAAAAAAGCATTAACAGTCGCTGTTATTTAAAAAAAATGAACATTAGGAAACAACATATGTTGATTATGCAAAGAGCAAACTGGGATTGTTGACCACCCAATAAGTGGAGAAAATAAGACAGGACATGAACAAGTGATAAAGCAATGATATTTTGTATTTATGTAAAAAATGTGTCAATGATATATTAGTACAATCTTAAAAAATGTTCCAGAATAACCAGCGTAAAATTTTACGGGTCTTCTGAACTCAAATAGACCAACAACTACTGTAGACCACAACATGATAGATGTCACAATAGTTGAAGAAAAGGAAGTTTTATTTAACTTATGTAGCAATATTATGAGGAACTCACAATAGCTCAAAAGATCCTGGAAAACATTTGTAGACCATCTGGACTTGCAGAGATTATGGAATTAAGTGGCAAAAATTTTACTCATAATTAATATACTATTAGGTCAGCCACAGTAGCATTCTCAAAACAGCTGACAAAAATTAGAATTATTTTTAAAATATAATGTGTATTAAATGAGTTACGAATAATAAACTAAGAACAGAAAAAATGAAAAAGAACGAAAAAACATGAAATTAAAATAGAAAAAAATAGAAAAAAGAAAAATCAATATATAAGAACAACATATAAGAACAAGACATAAAGACGTGGCTTCTCATATTCTTCACATAAGTTAGAAAAGAGTCAGGGAACATTATTTCAATATATGATTACTGCAGTGAGATTATTATAAGCACAAAGATGGAAAGATTCAGTACTATTCGCTAAGGAGGAATGGCTGGTGAAATTGACAGACCTTGTTGAAATAGATAAACTGACTTCTTCGAGTAGAGAAAAAAAATATATATCTACATTTTTTAGTGACTGGAGACCCCTTATGGACTTTTTTGCATAAAATGAAAAAAAACAATTTTTTTGATTTATAGTTTCAATGGTTAGGCAGGATAGATTCGAGAAAGAAGAGAGTTATGATGTAATTTTAGAGAGGCTAAAATACAATTGTACTTACAAAATTAGGAATAAGTGAGCTCACAGTTCAAAGAACAGCTTGGCTTGGAACTACATATATATTATGCAGTTATTTGGACAGTTCTTAGTTTTTGAAGTAAAGCTCGAATTGACCCTTAAATTTATCAGCATTCGCTGAGCATTCTTCAGAAAAGAATAAGACAACTTATTCTTAAAAACAGCTCCTGAATGGAAAATTGCAATCATGGCTGGCTTAGTTTAATATTACATATGTCCCCCTTCAAAGATGTCCTTGATAAATATCATGCCTGAGATAACAGCACACGTGCCAGATGCTGTGATTAATATTTATATGTTACTTATATGTAAGGGTGTAGGTCTATACATATGTTGTATATAGTATGTTTAAATGTGTGTTATGTATGTGTATACTTTGAGAGCAAGCAGCTAAATTTCATTTTAATGTGTACCATTGTGCCCACAGTAAAAAGCGACAATAAAAGTTCTCTCTCTCTCTCTCTCTCTCTCTCTCTCTCTCTCTCTCTCTCTTTCCTATCTCTATCTCTGCATCCAGTTTTGGTCACCACAATGTTGAGACTCTAGAAAGAGTACAGAGAAGAGCAACAAAGATAATTAGGGGACTGGAAGCTAAAACATATAAGGAACAATTGCTGGAATTGGGTATGTCTAGTTTAACAAAGAGAAGGACAAGGGGGGACATGATAGCAGTGTTCCAATATCTCAGGGGCTGCCATAAAGAAGAGGGAATCAAGCTATTTTCCAAAGCACCTGAAGACAGGACAAGAAGCAGTGGATGGAAACTAATCAAAGAGAGAAGCAACCTAGAACTAAGGAGAAACTTCCTGACAGTGAGAACAATTAACCAATGGAACAACCTGCCTCCAGAAGCAGTGAATGCTCCAATGCTGTAAGTTTTTAAGAAGAGACTGGACAGCCATTTGTCTGAAATGGTGTAGGGTTTCCTGCCTGAGCAGGGGGTTGGACTCGATGACCTCCAAAGTCCCTTCCAACATTATTATTATTATTGTTGTTGTTGTTGTTGTTATTATTATTATTATTTTGGATCATCGCACAATCAGCCAGATGTTCAGACTGGATTTGGCATTTTGTCTACCTATCGAGTCCTTACCAGGACCTGGGATAGGCAGATGTGGATGTTTTATTTATTTATTTTATTTATGAGACTTATATACCGCTTGATGGTATTACAGATATTGTTGCAGGATGGAAGCAGTTCCTAGTAAGGCCGCCTTTTGCAATTGACTAATAATGAATTTGTCAATGCCAATGGTGTTCAAGTGGTGCTCCAGTTGTTTTGGGATTGCACCCAAGCAGCCTATGACTATTGGTACTACCCTTGCTTGCTTTTGCCACAGTCTTTCTATTTCTATTTGTAGGTCTTTTTATTTTATCTTCTCCAGTTCTTTCTCATCTATTCTGCTGTCTCCAGGCACTGCCACGTCCACTATTCAGACTTTTTTGTCTTTCTTATGTACAATTGTTAAGTCTGGGGTGTTATGTTGCAGGTGCTTGTCTGTTTGAATTCTGAAGTCCCAGAGCAGTTTAATTTTATCATTTTCTATGACTTTCTCTATTTTATGATCCCACCAGTTTTTGCTTACAGGCAAATGATATTTTTTGCAGATCTTCCAATGCACCATTGTTGCTACTTTGTCATGCCGCTGCTTTTAGTCAGTCTGTGCAATCTTCTTGCAACAGCTTACCAAGTGGTCCACTGTTTCTTCAGCTTCTTTGCATAGGCGGCACTTACTGTCTGTTGCTGTCTTTTCAATTTTGACTTTGTATGCATTTGTCTTTAAGGCCTGGTCTTGTGCAGCCAGAATTAGTCCCTTGGTCTCTTTCTTCAATTTTCCTGTTCTTAGCCATTGCCAGGTCTTATTATTATCTGCTTTCCCAGCTATTTTTTTCACGTATTGGCCATGTAGTGCTTTGTCTTCCCATGCCTCTATTCTGTTCTTCATTTGGTCTTTCTTGTAGGCCAGTTTGGTCTCTCCAATAGTCAGTAAGCCTTCTTGATATACTAATTTCAGTGCATCTTCATCATTGTTCTTCAGATATTCTTCCAAAGCCATTTTTTCTTCTTCAACAATCTGATGTACTTGTAGCATTCCATGCCCACCTATTTGCTTTGGTAGATAAAGTCTATCAATGTCACTGCGTGGATGATGATGATGATGATGATGATGATGATGATTATCATTATCATTATCATTATTCTATCTATCTATCTATCTATCTATCTATCTATCTATCTATCTATCTATCTATCTAGCTAGCTAGCTAGCTAGCTAGATAGCTAGCTAGCTAGCTAGCTATCTATCTATCTATCTAGCTATCTAGCTAGCTAGCTAGCTAGCTAGCTAGCTAGCTAGCTATGCTGTGTAAATACAACCCCTGACAGCCCTAGCCAGCATGGATAAAGGATTGTGGGCATTGTGATTTAGCAACTTCTGGATGGCAACAAATCTTTAACCCTTTCTACACCTCTAATTTAGAGATCACTTTTGGATATCTTTTAAAATCAATGTCTTCCTCAGAAAATCAAACCAGATGCGATTCATAACCAGAAGAAGCAGAACAAAATCTCAACATTATTTTAATCAGCAAATAAAAGAGGGGATAAAAAAGAAACTAAAAATTCTATAAAGGTAGGCAAGTCAGAAGAATATAAAGGCAGACAAGAGAGACCAAATCTTTAAAGACTGTGCAACTTTTAAAATCTTCTTACAGCTTAGGAATATATAAATTACAAGCACTTTGATGGTTCCCTCCCCCCAATAACCACTGCTGGAAACTGACAATGTCTCATTTGTAATGAAATATTTAGTTATAGAAATTAACTTCGCTAGATCAAGATGTTGGAAGAGATTTAATTACAATTTTTATAACAAGATTAATAAAATAAGAAATTGAATTAGTTATGACATGAGCTACTTTTGAATTTCAGCTGTAGGATTTTTAAAAAGGGGGGGCAAAAGTAAATGTTTTATAATGAGATATTAAGAGGTTCTTCTTAAAAGGCGAGAACAACAGACATGACCTACATTTATGGACTGTAAAAAATTACGAATAAGAAGAAAAGTGAAGAAATGCATTGAATACACCACTATGTGTGTGTGTGTGAGTGTGTGTGTGTGTGTGTGTGTGTGTGTGTATGTATGCGGATCTCCATAATTTGGAGTCCAAAAATAGTTCCTTTTCCTAGTCTGTGGTCGTAGATTTTTACCGCCAATTCAAACCTCAAAGGTAAGGAAAGTTGTTGTTTTTCAAAGAAATTTACTGTGCTTCAGAATGAACAGAAGACGTCCTAGATGTCATTAACAGTTAGAAAATAGCTGGTGTCTAAATCAGGAAGAACGTGACCTCCCCTGCACATCAACTAAGAGACAGAAGTTGCAAATTACGAATGAAGAAAAGGTTGGCTATAATTCAGCAGCTAATTCGGCCTCATTAAAAAGCATTGTTGGAGGAAGACTGAATGGATTGCTTGATTATTTCCGTCGTTAAAAACAACCCATCACACCACCTGGCCTATAATATCTTATCTCACCTGGAGAAGTTCCACACTTCCCCCTTAATGGCTTGCCAGTATGGGCCACGGCCCACTTCTTGAGTTCATGAATGGATGCCACCATCTTCTTCCCATTCTCAGCCCATTGTACAGTAAATAAACCCAACACTTGGGTTTTCCAGTTTTGATTAAAACAAAATAAAAAGAGAATCCTCTTAGAACTTCAGAAAAGATGTTCTCCGTTGCTTTTATTGAAAAGTTTGATACAAGTTTTAAACAATACCCCCCCCCTAAAATAACCCCCTCTCTCCCTCCCCCCCTCACTTCCCAGAGCTGGTTACAGGGTTACAAATAAACAAACAAATTCTAAATAAACTTATCCAACTATACAAATAATAAAATCGATAATTAACTCAAATACAAAAAAAAAATTTAACAATATAACAGCGGTTCTCAACCTGTGGGTCCGGACCCCATTTGGTGTCGAAAACCATTTCATGGGGGTCACCAAACAAGGCTGTCCGCCATTTTTTCCCCCTTTTCTTTGGCCACGCCCCTGGCACCCGGTGATGTATAAGTGGTTGGGGGTCACCACAACATGGGGAACTGTATTACGGGGTCGCAGCATTAGAAAGGTTGAGAACCACTGCAATATAAGCATTTCCAAATTAAAAACTATAAATAATTCATAATCGGCATAATGCATTTTAAACCCATATCATAACCCATATTTACTCTACATATAATTTATCCATCTTCACCTCGCTGAGGTGTATATTTCTTTTAAACAACCATTCGTCCATAATAAACACAAAAATTTCCCTCCAATATAACCTAACCAACAAACTTACGTTCGACAAAATTGGCTCTTTGCTTTTTATCCCTAAGAAAGTCTATTACTATGATGTTCTCCGTTGCTTTGTTCTGTTCTAGTAGAAGCCGCAGGTCTGATTGGCTGAAGGGTCTTGCATGCCCTTCCCCTCCATTACCCAGTACCCTTTTCATCCTGGGCTTCCAAGCTGCTATGTTCTCTACACTTTCATATAAGATCTCAATTGACAAACAATGATCTATTAAATCAAATGAAGCTGGAAACTTCTCAAGCCCCAGAGCTGACATTCCATTAAGTCTCTACATCTTTCAACATCTACGCTTTCCATTTCTGCCCAGGCTGGGTTAAGCATATTCCCCTTGCTTTCCTGCCCCATGCCAGCTAGTACTGCAAAGCTTCCTCTCCTCTCCTCTCCTCTCCCCTACCCTCTCCTCTCCTCTCCCTTCCCCTCCCCTCTCCTCTCCTCTCCTATCCTCTCCCCTCTCCTCTCCTCTCCCCTCCCTTCCCCTCCCCTCCCATCCCCTCTCCTCTCCTCTCTCCTCTCCTCTCCTCTCCTCTCCCCTCCCATCCCCTCTCCTCTCCTCTCCTCTCCCCTCCCCTCCCCTCCCCTCCCATCCCCTCTCCTCTCCTCTCCTCTCCTCTCTCCTCTCCTCTCCTCTCCTCTCTCCTCTCCTCTCCTCTCCTCTCCCCTCCCTCCCCTCCCCTCCCATCCCCTCTCCTCTCCTCTCTCCTCTCCTCTCCTCTCCTCTCCTCTCCCCTCTCCTCTCCTCTCCTCTCCTCTCCTCTCCTCTCCTCTCCCCTCCCTCCCCTCTCCTCTCCCCTCTCCTCTCCTCTCCTCTCCCTCCCCTCTCCTCTCCTCTCCTCTCCTCTCCCTTCCCCTCCCCTCTCCTCTCCTCTCCCCTCTCCTCTCACCTCTCCTCTCCTCTCCCTTCCCCTCCCCTCTCCTCTCCTCTCCCCTCTCCTCTCCCCTCTCCTCTCCTCTCCTCTCCTCTCCTCGTCCCTTTCCCCCTCTCCTTCCACCTTCCTTTCCCTTCTCTTCCCTTCCTCTCCTCTCCTCTCCTCTCCCCTCCCCTTTCCTCTCCCCTCTCCTCTCCTCTCCTCGTCCCTTTCCCCCTCTCCTTCCCCCTTCCTTTCTCTTCTCTTCCCTTCCTCTCCTCTCCTCTTCCTATCCCCTTCCCTTCCCTCTCCCAAAATACAAATTACAATGTTGAAAAACTGCTAGATTATTTCTAAAAAGCAGAACTGTTCGTTTGCTGATGTGCAAAGTTCCCCTGGACCTCCAGAGGAAGGTAGGAACAAAAGAACAATCTGTTCTGCGGTTTTGATTGTTGTAGCATCAGAGCAACAGTGATAGCAAAAAGGGAAGAAACAAAAGAAGGAAGGTTCTGCACTGGGGTTGAGTAAGAGGACAAGGGAAGGTGGTGTTAGGGCAGGGGTCCCCAACTCCCATCCCATGCAAACCGGTCCGTGCAAACAAGCAAAGCCCCATCCGTGAGATACAGGCAGTACATGAAACCACACCCCCTCCGGTCCGTGGAAAAAACTCTCTCCACAGAACCAGTCCCTGGTGCTCAAAAGGTTGGGGACCTCCGTGTTAGGGCATCCAGGTGTGCAAACACCTGGGATTCATGAAATCACCAGGAGTTAAGCCAAGTGACTCCAGGAGAACAATATATTATAGTATCTTTATTGTAGTCCAAGACCATGACAACCCAAAATTAAAATAATCCAAACCAGAGATCTTTTTGTTGGGTATTTTAAACAGAAAATATAGTAAAGAAATATGGTACTTAATTTTACATATAATAACGGCGGCAAGAATAGCATATGCACAGTGCTGGAAAAAATGAGAATATACCATCAGAGGAAGAAGTAATAAGAAAAATCCTGGATTGTGCTGAGATGGACAAATTAACAAAAGAGATAAAAGAAAAGGAAGACACAGAGTATTTATATAACATGGAACAAGTTGTATGTCTGGTTGGAGACTAGAAATAATAGAGGAGAATAAATATGGAAAGGTCAAAAGTGAAAATATGTGTATAATAATGTATAATAATAATAATATGAATTATTCTTAGGAAGAAGTAGAACATGAAGGAAGAAAAATGTAAATAAGAAATAACGGGGCTATAAGGACAAATATTCTAAAGAAGAATAAGGGGGGGAAATGTAAATAATAGATTACCGTTACACAATTGCTGTAAAAAAAGGAGGAGTATATATTGTGTGTGTATGTGTGTTATGTTTTGCTTTGTTTTGTTTTGTCTTGTTGGTTAAAAATATAAATAAATAAACAAACAAACAATCCAAGTAAATAAAAAGACCCTCAGTAATTAAAAAGGTTACTTTGGGACACCTGTCATTAAACCAAAACAACGATATTGCATTGATTCGGATGGCCGTGTCATCTTTCCATTAGAGCAGTGTTTCCCAAACTTGACAATTTTAAGGCATGAGGACTTCAACTCCCAGAATTCCACAGCCAGCAACGCTGGCTGTGGAATTCTGGGAGTTGAAGTCCACATGCCTTAAAATTGTCAAGTTTGGGAAACACTGCATTAGAGCAATATCTCTCAACCTCGGCAACTTTGCGATGTGTGGACTTCAACTCCCAGAATTCTCCAGCCAGCTGGCTGAGGAATTCTCAGAGTTGAAGTCCACACATTGTAATGTTGCCAGGGTTGAGAAACACTGCATGAAATACTGCAGAAACACTGCATTGAGAAACACTGCACTGAAGGTTTGAGAAACACTGAGTTAGCTGAGACTGCATAGAAATTGCACTTTAGAAAAACATGTCCCAAAGTTTCAGGTTCTCTAGATACATGTCTTGGTCCACAAGGATTCCTTTATAATTGCCATCCATCATTGCAGAATTGAGGCAGTGTCTCAAGGGACTTTATCTAGAATGATCAGATGTGCTTGCTGTTGTGGGATTCGTTGTCTAGCTTGGAATAAACAACCACCAGCCAGAACTTCCAAGAGAAAACAATGGTAATGTATTTATACTACTTTGCAAAGAGGGTGTATCACGTACACACAAGTACAGTGGACATAGTCTAGACTAGACTAGAACAGAACAGAACAGAACAGAACAGAACAGAATAGAATAGAATAGAATAGAATAGAATAGAATAGAATAGAACAGAGCTGGAAGGGATCTTGGAGGTCTTCTAGTCCAGCCCCCTGGTCAAGCAGGAGAACCTATATCATCTCAGACAAGTGACTGCCTAGCCTCTTCTTAAAAACCTCCAGTGATGGAGCGCCCATGATTTCTCAAGGCAAGTTCATTGTCAGGAAGTTTCTCCTTAATTCCAGGTTGCTTCTCTCTTTGATCAGTTTCCATCCATTGTTTCTTGTCCTGCCCTCTGGTGCTTTGGAGAATGTGACCCCCTCTTCTTTGTGGCAGCCCCTCAAATATTGGAATACTGCTAACATGTCTCCCATTTCTTCTTTTCTTTAGACTAGTCAAACCCAAGTCCTGCAGCCGTTTTTCCTATGTTCTGTGAGCAACTAAAATCTTAACTAAAACTTTAAATCATTAATATTCTTTTTTTATATTCCTTATTGCTGTTGCAAATTTACCTCCCACCTTTTCCTCATTGGCTTAGTACTCAGGCTGTCACAATCTATCCCAAGTGCCTAAAGTGAATACATTATTCCCAGCATCTAATTACATCTCCCATTCCTCAAATTCTATTGCCCCCTACTCTTATTTACAAATTATCTTTTATGGCTACTAGTTCCTAGGGATTGTCTCTGGAGTAACTATCATATCCGCAAATTCTAGTTAAGGCTGTTTTGCTTGTTTTTTAAGCATAGCAAGGCCTCTGATTCTAGCTCCTACATACAGTTTCCAAACTTCAGCCAAACTCCTAAAATTAGAAATATACACAATGTATTTTCTTTACAGGCTAGCATGTCTTTTTACAGTTGCTATAAAAACAATAGGCAAAACATTCAATACAAACCGGAGACATTACTATTACTATTACGAATACTAGAGAAAAATGTAAATAAAGAGGACACATATTTAATTATCCATGTGGTCACAGCAGCAAGGATACTATTTGCTAAAAAGTGGAAAGCAATGGAAGTACCAAGTAGGGAAGCACTAATAAAGAAAAGTATGTATTGTGCAGAACTAAATAAGATAACTAAAAGATTAAAAAATCAGGAAGAAACAGGATTTTATCGAATATGGAATAAATTTTATAGATGGAGGGAAAAAAATGGAGGTCACAGTAAAGAGATAAACTGAGATAGAGACTAGAAATGTATATAGGTATATTATATGTAATAAATGTACAATGTGGACTGAGATGTCAGTCAAAGACGATTTACCATGTTCAATGTTTTTAATTCTTTTTTTTCTTTGTACTTAATTAAAAACTTAAAAAAAAAAACAATAGGTTCTTTTTTCCACACTGTGATTCTGATATAAAGGCAAATTTAGAGGCGTCTGTTCAGACAAGGCATCTGAAGCCACCAAGAAATGATGGCAAGGGTTTCTTCTACACTATCTTCTCAACTAATATCACAAGGGGTAAGAATGAAACACAACTCATAAGAGAGTTTGAGGAAACAGAAACAAAAAAAAAAACCAAAGAAAGATAATAGAGCAGAGGTGCTATTATTATGAGGAAACAATCAAATCCTCCATATTTTCATTCAAGCTGATATGTATTAAATCATTTCAACATTTTGAATTCAGTGGAAACTACAAAAGAACAAAGCATGATTTGGTTCTGGATTCTTCTCAGATTTGGTCATTTTAATATTGCTGAGCTTGACCATCTAGGCCAGTGGTTCTCAACCTTTTTAATGCCGCGACCCCCAACCGGTCATAAGTCGAGGACTACTCAACCGGTCGTAAGTCGAGGACTACTCAACTGATGCAGCACGGTTTGCAGAATGGGACTTTTGGCGGGCTCAGCAGGGCAGAGACAGCCTGGACAATTCCTATTGGCTTTTGAAAGCCAATAGAATTAGACTCTATTCAAGAGACTCTATTCTATTGGCTTTCAAAAGCCAATAGAATAAAAGGGAGTAGCACAGCTAAAGAAAAGGGGGGGGGGAATGTCAGACTGCGTTGTTTGGCGACCCCCGTGAAATGGTCATTCAACCCCAAATGGGGTCCCGACCCACAGGTTGAGAACCACTGATCTAGGCTTTTTAAATAAGGCTGAAATTCCCTAAAACTGTATTTCACAGAGAAGGTTCATATTAAAACCAATAGCCGGGCCACAATTTCACCAGTCTAAATGTCAACTACTATTTTCCAAGGTCACCCTTGACACGTATTGGAATTCCTACTATTGGCTTGGTAAACTTTGATTATTATTATTTTTTTAAAAAAAAAACTGACCTAGTTCTTGGTAAGCTGGCACATGATGTCATCAGTAAAGTTCCAGTGATATCTAAATGTTAAACATTACTATATTTAATATTCCCACCACTTCCGTGAAAATTAGAAGTTAACTTCACACAAGCCAGGCAAACCAATCAAATTTGTTCCAGAAAAATATTCTTAAGACCAGAAAATCCTATAGGTGCTTTTCAAAAAACAACTGGACTTTCTTGGTTGCAGTTAGACAGCCGAGGGGTAAGGATATCTCGTGTCTACAAGACAGTCCTTCCAGCAATTGCCAGAAGGTTCCACACCCATTTGCACTCTAATTAAGGTGACCGTGAGGGTACAGATAAATCCTCAAGTGGTCTCAACAACTCTCAAAGCACTAACAACCAACCTTCAGAGTTGGCCAGATAACTGCAAAGAATATTAATCCTTCTATTCCCCACCATTCAGTCAGAACTGAAGAAGCTTCTTGGATGAAAAGCAAAAAGTTTCCAAGGGGGGGGAGAAATCCCCCCAAAAGTCCATTTGCCTTTTGGGAAAGCACCTCTGGGACAACTATGACCGGGATGATTGAGAATCTCCACAAATAAAGAAACGATGCTTGATTTTAAAATGGAAATGTCAGATTTACTCAGATAAGGCAACTGTGTGCAGAAATTATTCAACAACGGTAGACCAGATTTTGGCTAAAATTCTCTTGAACTGCCCACAATATATACATCTATAAGAATTTTACAATAACAAGCAAAATTCATAAGAGAATTCAAAATTCACATCTTCCTGTAGATGTGTTCAAATGAATTCCTAGGCTATAGTGTACTGTACCTTTTGAGAACAGATTTAATAGAGATGAAAGACAGGCAGAGCAAGAAAAAAAGAAGAAAAAACCTTTTAATATTTAATTACTAACATCAGCAAACAGTGATTAAACTGAAAAGTTACAAATGGCCAGTGGGCCCAGATGGATTTAAAACAGTGGCTCTCAACCTGTGGGTTGGGACCCCATTTGGGGTCAAACGACCATTTCACGGGGGTCGCCAAACAACGCAGTCCGCCATTTTTTTCCCCTTTTCCTTAGCTGTGCTACTCCCTTTTATTCTATTGGCTTTTGAAAGCCAATAGAATAGACTCTCTTGAATAGAGTCTAATTCTATTGGCTTTCAAAAGCCAATAGGAATTGTCCAGGCTGCCTCTGCCCTGCTGAGCCCGCAAAAAGTCCCATTCTGCAAACGGTGCTGCACCAGTTGAGTAGTTCTCGACTTACAACTGGTTGAATAGTCCTCGACTTATGACCGGTTGGGGGTCGCGGCATTAAAAAGGTTGAGAACCACTGATTTAAAATAAGATTTTGGAATTAATAATAAGGATCTTTTCTCATGGGAAAATCCCTTTGTTTTGAATTCTTTCAAAATATGGAAGGTTGGGACATTGAAGATTGAACACCAGAGGAAACCAAAAGGAATTAAAGATTGCATTTAGGAGAGAAGAATATTTGAGTTACTGATACAGAATGGAGAAACATATTTTAACAATGGATATATTTTCAGATATTTTGAACAATTGACCTGGAAGATAGGTCTTTTTAAGAGTGGATAGACTGTCTTTAAAATATATTGTAGAAGATAAACAAGTGTTACTGGACAAGAGTGATACAGATCTGAAAATTGATTTAAAGATGACAACCTACAAGAATGATATGGATAAATGATGCTACATTGTATTTATAAAAGAAACTGGCTAATGTCTTAATAATTAGAAGAGGGTAACCTGGATAATTTTCCTATGTTGGTCTTATAGAAAAAGGTTTGTTAAAGCCTTGGAGAATTTTTTTTAATAGAGACAAACAAAATTGAAAAGGAATCAAATTCTAGGACATTATTTGAATGGACTAAAGATAAAATTGTTAAGAATAAAAGAAAAGAATATAAAGTTGGCTTAATTGATCAAGGTTAAAATAGATATATATTTTATCTCTGGTAACACTTAATGCACTTTTGCTGATGAGAAAAAATGAGGGTTTAAGGATTCATTTCTACATAAGAGAGAAAATATAGGAAAAAGGGATCATTTGTTGTATTTTAAGACAAGTAGATAAAGTTACTATGACTCTGGATCAGTGGTTCTCAACCTTTTTAATGCCGTGACCCCAACCGGTTGTTAGTCAAGGACTTTCCCTGCCTGGGAGCGCCGCGCATGCGTGGTGCCGCCCCCTGTGCCGCCGAGGCGTAGTTGGCAAGGGGCAGAGATGGCGCAGGCCGACCACTGGCTGGGCCACCAGCTGGCCCAGCCCAAGGTAGATAAGGCACCCGCCGGGCCCCACATGTGCCAGCAACCTTCCCTGTGCCCGCCGACCTCCCACCTCCCACCCCTGGCCCTCTTTTACTTACATTTTTAGTAGTTGCTCAGCAGGGAGGGGTGGAAACTTCCAGACAGCTCACCTTTGCTGCAGACAACTTGCAGCACCGTTTGCAGAATGGGACTTTTGGCGGGCTCAGCAGGGCGGAGACAGCCTGGACAATTCCTATTGGCTTTTGAAAGCCAATAGAGTTAGACTCTATTCAAGAGAGTCTATTCTATTGGCTTTCAAAAGCCAATAGAATAAAAGGGAGTAGCACAGCCAAGGAAAAGGGGAAAAAAATGGCGGACTGCGTTGTTTGGCGACCCCCGTGAAATGGTCGTTTGACCCCAAATGGGGTCCCGACCCACAGGTTGAGAACCACTGCTCTGGATACTTGGGATGAAAGGAGAAGTCATTTATAGCAACAGCACTTAGGCTTATATACTGCTCCATAGTGTTTTACAGTACTCTCTAAGTAATTTACAGAGTCAGCATATTTCCCCCCAACAATCTGGGTCCTCATTTTACCAACCTCAGAAGGATGGAAGGCTGAATCATTCTTTAGCTGGTCATGATCAAAGTTCCTGGCAGTCAGTAGAATTAATCGCAGTACTCACACAATATTAAAACACAATTCTAACCAACAAGCCATCTTAGCAAATGATAGATAGATAGATAGATAGATAGATAGATAGATAGATAGATAGATAGATAGATAGATAGATAGATAGATAAAATTTAAATGTATCTGTAAGGACCCACCCCACTTTGCATCTTAAGAAGACAGAAATCTTGGAATATTCTTCCAACAGGCATCTTTATTAAGAGAAGATGGTTGCAGGCGTTCGAGACAGGATCTGAGGGGCCAACCCCTACCATTCAAGGTTTTATGGGGTTCCCCAGTAGCCCCACCCAATCACCCGCTTCTTCCAGCGACAGTCTCAGGCATTACACTCCCACCCCCTTTTCCTTACTGCGGGCTGGATGGAGACTTCAAAGAGAACTACATGAAAGGTAATAGCCCCATTCTTATGGTTAGTCCTTTTGGTGATATCCACATTCAGTCTCTTTGAAGTGTACTGAAGGAAGTGAGGGCCATAAAGCCCCTTTGTTCACCCCCTTCCCTTCACCGTATGGCAGAATCCAGGGAAGGCAGAAATGGGGTTTTCTATAGTTGATAACTAGAGATGAAATATAATTGGATTCTGACAGTATCTATTATTTTTTTTTTAAAAAAAACAATCACTTACTCAACTGCAACACAACCTATGTTTCTCTCTGTACTAGTAGCCTCTAAAACTCCCTTTTCCCCAAAACATGAGGTTACAATGCCTTTGCATTTTGAAATTCTGTCAAGTTACATGAAGAGGGGAATGGAATGCATCATCTCAGCTGTAAAAATGTCATTTCCCTGAATTCAAACATCTTGTTTGATGTCTCCTGGTCATCTTATGTATTGGGAATTGCTAATTAAAAAGAGTTGCTTTGCTCTCTTAAGATTCCCTCTAGACTAATTATTAAAGTGCTGTGGAGCATCTCAGAGCTACAGCAATTGAAAGTCACCAAAAGGACTTCCTTATATTATGAGGTTTCCATGCCCCAAAGAGTTTTCTTCTGCTCTACAGAACATGCACAATGGGAAGTAGATTACCTTTCTGCTGGCACTCTGGCGCAGAAGGAAAGAGAAGAAAAGTGGGAAATTGGTAGGGAGAAAAAAAAGGCATACATATGCATTAATGTTTTCAGCATCCTTCTGGTGAATTGAATCCCCTATGGGTATGAAAAGCGAACTTGTTATGTTGCTATGGTGGGCGGGATTCCCCCTTCCCATTTACTCCCCCTAAATCTGAATTGGAAATACAGCTATCTCCACTTTAATAAATATTTATTAAGCAAAATTGGCAAGGGGCTGAAAAAAAAACACCTAGGAAAATTGATTGATTGCTTAATTAATCTCAATATTATTGTTTTTGTGATAGTTCTGAACCAACATCTGATGTCACAAAGGAAAAAATAAATCCAAGCTTGGGATACCAGCAGATGCCATTTACGTGAATTCTGGAAAAAAAAAACCATAAATATTTGCCACTATTGCAAGCAAACATAAATATAAGTGAAGAACATTATAGAATATAAAGTTTTCAATAGTGAATATCTGTAGCTTGGGTGTAGGATAAGGGTGAAGGTTCGTTCTCCGAGCTTGTGGGTTGATTTCCGAACATTTCC
The DNA here is from genome assembly GCA_039797435.1 of Crotalus adamanteus. Taxonomy (NCBI): domain Eukaryota; kingdom Metazoa; phylum Chordata; class Lepidosauria; order Squamata; family Viperidae; genus Crotalus; species Crotalus adamanteus. The sequence goes on along the minus strand of CM077924.1, from coordinate 78,260,922 downwards.
TGACCAGGCTAGTTAACATCTTCAGCTCTGGTCACAAAACATTCACAAACCAACTCAGAAGCTCAGAGAATGAACCTTCACCCTCAGAATATAAAGTGTTGAGAGAAACTAAAGTTTCCAGATCTGGCGTGCAAAGGTCTCATCAGTCCATCTGACCACTAGGTAGTAGCAAAATACTACAGTTATCTTTCTCTATTTAGTAGTTCTCTGAATTTTTTCCATCCAAATATTAATTGAAGGCATCTTTGGTGAAAACTGTGGGTTGACACTAATTTAGTGTTGTAACTTATAGAGCAAGGAGCTGGTTTTAATTTGTAAATGCTCTTGGATTCAGGGCTTCTGTTGAAGAACATGTGTACGTCATAGCAATAGCATTTAGGCTTATATACTACCCCATAGTGCAGGGGTAGGCAACCTTGGCTCTTTTATGACTCGTGGACTTCAACTCCCAGAATTCCTGAGCCAGCATGGCTCAGCTTGGAAACCTCTCCCTTTCCCCTCAGCATGGCTGGCTCAGGAATTCTGGGAGTTGAAGTCCACGAGTCATAAAAAAGAGTCATAAAAGAGCCAAGGTTGCCTACCCCTACCATAGTGCTTTACAGCGTTCTCTGGATGGTTTACAATGTAGAAGCATTATTTGCATATTGCTCCCAACAATCTTTTTACTGACCACAGAAGGATGGAAAATGGAGTTAGCCTTGAGCCCTGTCAGGACTGAACTCCAGGCTGTGGGCAGAGTTAGCCTGCAGTACTGCACTTTAACCACTGCGCCACCAGTGCTCCTAATTCGGAAGCTTTTTCACATCCTCATCTGGTGCACCAGTTCTTTTTTTTTTTTTTTTTTTTTGTACCAAGAAGCATTATTGACAATTTCCCACAACCTTGTGTTTGGAATGTTGCAACTCAGTTTACTAGATGCTTGAGAACAATTTAGAAACTTCAATTGGTCCAGTGTGCAGAACCAAGGTAATGACAAGCTCATCAATATTTTGAAAGCCACATTGGTTTTCAGTCAGTTTCCAAGTGTGTTTCAATGGATGTCACTATTAAAGCCTTTCGTGACTTAGGATGTGAGCATCCCTACTCATTTTTTAAATAGAATAGAATAGAATAGAATAGAATAGAATAGAATAGAATAGAATAGAATAGAATAGAATAGAATAGAATAGAATAGAATAGAAAATATGGAATGGAGTGGAGTGGAGTGGAGTGGAATAGAATAGAATAGAATAGAATAGAATAGAATAGAATAGAATAGAATAGAATAGAATAGAATAGAATAGAATAGAATAGAATAGAATAGAATAGAATAGAATAGAATAGAAATGGAACACAGAAATACTAAAATAAAATAGAATGGTTTGCGTTACAGCATATATTTGCTGAAAATCTATGCAGGTGAAGATACATATTTTTTCACCAAATTATGCAAATAATTATGCAAATTATATCCAGTGCATAATTTTCATAATTTATATGATGGGCACATGTGCCCTAATTTTGCCTCCTATGGACTCCTGTAAGTGGCATATCTTTATTGTTTCAAAATACCATGGATAAATTTTGGGTAGGATGATGGGTCAGACACAACTTCGCAACTAATAACAACAATTTTTCCTTCCTTCCTTCCTTCCTTCCTTCCTTCCTTCCTTCCTTCCTTCCTTCCTTCCTTCTTGAACACCAGACTGAAATAGATACACTTAAATACCTGAAACTGAGCATGAGAGTTCAATTTTTTGCTTTTTTTAAAAAATGATGAGTTTGACCCATTTGTCACATTCAAATTCCATTTTGATTACAATGTTAAGTAAGGTTTCAGGTTTTGGTACTCCATATCATTTCAGATCATCCCGTGGGTGACAAATGTCCACTTTGTTTTTAACAATTCACATCCCTGTTTTATTTTGGTTAGAATGTCAACTCAGGGTACGGTAAAAACAAACAATGGAGGTAATAAATTCTCTTGAGAAGTTCTCCTCTTGATGTTTACAGGTCCATTTTTTTGCCATTTATCATCAAAGGTTTTTTTTAAAAAAAAAAAAATATTTTCATAGCTTTTGTTTTCAAAATTCGGGTGGTTTGCACCAGTGCCAAATATTTCTAAACATTTCTGAATCCATGTATGTGAAAGAGAATTAATAATCAGTTGATTCTTCAATTATTCACCAGTTATTGATGTGCAAGTTGGTCTTTGCTCACCTGGACTTCTTTTTAGCATTATTTTATCAATCAGCAATGATATGTTGTTCCTCTTGAATTTCAGCAATACGTTTTGCTCAGGTGGATAGAGTTAAGTTTTAAATATGTGACTCAAAATTCCAACTGCTAATGTATGAGCTAGCAATCTGAACACTGTTGACAAGAAAGTATTTGCTCTGTAGCTGCTTGCAATTACATTTTGCATCTTTCTTCTATTATTAAACATGTTCTACCAGTTGTCATCCATTCTTCAACTTCTCCAATTTATGATATTTTATTAAATTGAGGAGCTAATCTTTCATGGAGAATCATCTGAAATTTAAGCCAAAATCCACATACTTCATCTTTTCCTGGTGCTCTCCAGCTCTTAATTATTTTTTTTGCTGGCTTTTTAATAATTTCAGATGTGATGAGTGTATTATTCATTTTGACTGAGCCACTGTTCTTCTCAATCTTTGGATTGTGGTTCCAGTCAAATATTGAAGGATTAAGTGAGGTCCTCAGTCCAAAAAAGTTGTCCATAGATTTTGTATTGATCTATTGACTTCCAAGGAAATTAATTAATTTGGTTTTACGGGGGACAGCTTGGTAATTATGCTCCTGGGGCTTGTTCTACCACTAATATATCAAAAATGTGAATTGAGCTGATTGCATATCCCATTCCCATTTTTCCTAAGCCACATCAGCTGAAAAAAACTAGACAAAAAACTAGACTCTATTTACTGATCGGATGTTCTTGCTTTGATAATATATGAAGATGCAGCCAATTTCCCCTTAACTTGTGTGTTACTTTTATAGTTAGAATTAGATGATATTTGGGGGGGGGAGGAAGGATGTGTATGGAAATTAGTTAGACATAACAACATCATAGTACAGTGTTTTTTTAAGGTTGTTTGAAATAAGATATGATAAGAAATGGCGGATAGAAGAACTGGAGGGAAGGTCTGCATTTCAAACTAATTGGAGAATGTGATTTATGACTATTAATTAGAGGAGGGAATTTATTTATTTATTTATTTATTTATTAGTAAAATTTATATGCCGCCCAATCCCTAGGGACTCAGGGCGGCGTACAAAATTAAAACAACAAGTATAACAATTAAAAATGAATACATTCACACAGCATGTCCCAGTCGAATCCCGGGCCCTCCGGGGACATCAACACCAGGCCTGCCGGAACAGGAGAGTTTTAATAGCTTTCTTGAAGGCCAGCAAGGTGGGAGTAGTTCGAATCTCGGGGGGAAGTTGATTCTACCACGTCGGAGCCACCACAGAAAAGGCCCTTCCCCGAGGGCCCACCAGAATTGTGCTTTGATACTATTGTTTAGGGGAGGAGAATTCAGATTTCGGCTTTGACCATGTATGTGCTGATGCCATGCAACTTGAATAAATATTCTTTAAGGTAAACAATGCCTTGAAATTCTTTGAAGAGTTTCATCTGTCGGAACCATGACAGCATATCCCATTCCCATTTTTCCTTTGTAAGCCACATCAGTTGAAAAAAACTAGACTCTATTTACTGAGTCTCATAATCACCAATTGGTTCTTTGCATAAACTAGATGATAAATTACTGCAATTCAAGTGTGTTGTTTCACAATAACACAGTAAATAATCAACTTCGTCACCACCAGTCAGACACTTTCCAGTAACTGAGCTAGCAATAATAGCCTTTCAGAGATATTTTGGTTTTCTCTGTTGTGAAAGCTGGGGAGGTGTACTCCTGGTTTCATTTGTGACACTACTGTTGAGTATTGTAACTTAAGTTCCTAGTGACAATTGTTCCAACTTTTGGTTGAAAACGAGTTTGAATAGAAAATGGGAGAAAAGCTGCTTTGACAAATTTGAATCAAAAATATTTTAGATAATCTGATTGGGGAAAGACTACATTCAGTGGATGTACTTTTTGAAATATAGATCTCATATTTTCTCCTACTTACACAGTCCCTTCCAAATAAGGTATGTTCATGGTCAGCTATATTAACATTTGTGCATGTTTTGGTAAGGGTTATGTGAAACCATCAAGAGTGGTTTCTAAACCATAGTTTATGAAGTGTGAACTTAGGGAAGTGATTCAACGGGAGTCTATCTATTGGTGTAGGAAATTATCCTGAGGGAGGGGTCAAACACATCATCAGTCTTGAGTCCCTTCACACCTAAGTCCAGCCCACCTTGAATTCCACCTATCACCAATTTGCTTTGATTGTTAATAGTTTCGATTCTTGCAGAGAGCATAAGTTTGCAATAAATCTTTATATTCAATTGAAGTGCTTGGACTTCTTGATTTTCCCATGCTTGACAATTGGGTCTACATAGCTTAAGTAGATTTTCTCCTTTGTGAGAGATATGTCAATAGCAAGAAATGTATGCTTTTAGTACCCATCCTATGGAATAGTATAAGCAGTTTTATTTAATGAAGCAGTATTTTTAATTAAGAACTCAGCTTCTTAAGCAACTGCCTACATTGAAAACAATTATTTTCCAATTGAGAATTACATAGTTTTCTTTAGCATGATTTATTGAAGTAGATGAATCACAAGAGTCCCAGCAAGTGAAGTTTTTGCTATTTAGAATCAACGCATCCTATGAATGTTAGAATGACATAGGGCCTTTCTCATTCTCTTCCTAATGGCCTTCTTATGCAGAATTGTGCAGCTTATTTATATAACTTAACTCTCTATCTGTCCCTGAACCATCTTTTTGAACAAATTATTCTGGATCAATGCTTAAATGGCAGCAAAGAGACTCCTTGTGAATGGCAGTGAAAAAAAGTAGACATTGAATTCTAAGGATGCTTTGCTGTCAGTATGTTAGAGTGACAAGGAACAAATTAAATATTTCTTTCTAAATTACTAGTACTTTTGATAAAGCAAAAATTAATCGGATATGTTCTATGAGCCTAATTACTGATATTTATATTTTGGTCTCATGTGTTTGTATATAAATGTGTGTGTGTGTGTGTGTATAGATAAATGCACATGGATATGGACACAGTCCTACTGTTATGACCCAGATTGCCTAGACAGAAGCAGGCTCTGATAGTCATTTATTGTTCTGTTAAATTCCACAATAAATGGCCCTACAACAGCCAGTAAGTCCCCATCCCACACTTCTCCGAAGGCAGCCACCCACAGTCCAACAAATAAAAGCCAGTAAGCAAGAAAAGACAATTTGCAAAAGCAGACAGGAAATCCAAAGAGCAGGTGCAAGCTCATGGAGCAAGGTCTAGAGTCAAGGTCCACAGGGAAGGCAAGTCCACAGGGCAAGGCAAGTCCACGAGGCAAAAGACAAGTCCATGGGGCAAAAGGCAAGTCCACAAAGCAAAGGTACAGGGCAAGACACAGGCAAAACCATGAGTCAAGGCTGAGTTTTTCCAAAGCTGGGGGAGTGTAAGCCAAAGCCAGAGTGTCCGACAAAGACAATCTCCTCAACTTCTGCTTAAGTCAACCCAGACCAGATGTTCTTTGAGAGGAGGGGTGGGGTGCCCTTCTCCCAAGCAGCCGCACAGCTCTCCTTTGAGATTGCCTCCGCTCTACTCTCCATGTCCTTGGATCGAGTGAGGGAGGCAGCAGTTCCTCATCAGAGGGGATCTGCTGCCTGTCAACACCACTGGCTGTCTGCAGCTGTTCCTCACCCATGTCTGTGAGGGCAGGCAGCTCTCCATCTGGTCTACCACCTTCCCCAATGCCTGAGGGGCCTAGGACAACATTGTCCTCAGCCCCTGGCCTCTCCAAACATTCCAAGGGAGACATGTCATCCCCATCCTGGCTCCCCCTCCTCCCCCTCCTCCTCCTCCTCCTTCTCCTCCTCCTCCTCCTCCTCCTCTTCCTCCAAACCAGGATCCAATGGGTCCAAGACACCTATACACAAATAGCAACTTAACTGTTCAGGATTATACATTTACTTTTCCTGGCAGCAGGCATTATTGTAACTTACCCCTTAATAGACACCCACAGAATGTTGTTGTTGCTGGAGTTAGAGCTAACACATGCACATATACAATTTAAAATCCATCTGAAATGGAGTACGTATCGCACATGGCGATACTGAGGCACGTAAAGTTTTGTAGCAGAAGACTGAGGTGAAGATATTCAGCTTTAAGGGTGTTTCTGTACTTCCAGAAATTATTTTATTATGGCTTAGGCAGCCATCAATACTCTTTGTTAAGTAATTGGCTCAAAGTTACAAATGTAATGTTTAATATCACGTGCAATTCTTTCAGATAACAGCCCTGAAATTACTAACTCCCCGCAAATTTCCTGAAACTCCACGAAAATCCTTATTTTCATAGTCTTCGTTAAAATCCACGTACAGTTAACAATCATACAGCGGGAGGCTCTTTTTTTTTAAAAAAAATGAAAAACGTATTAATATTTATGTCCATTATTACTGAAAAGCATACATCTTCTCAGTGGTCAGGTGGGGTTGTTTGCAAACTCCAGGAGATGCAGTGTTGCCCCATTTATTATTAACTCAGCTCATAAATTCTTCTGCCATCCAAAATAGCCTTAAACAATATACGCGAAGCACATTCTGAATTCTTGCTTCTGCTTCTAAAATTGAAAAAAAAAAAATTCTGGAGAGCCTCTAGATGTCATCAATTTTGAGGAGAAGATGACTGTTCTCAGTCTCCTTTCTCTCAGCAAATGATGGAGTTTCATAGCCTAAAGCGATCTGCAAATATTTATTATGCAACTGTCTAAACAAAATGAAGAGACTGAAGAGAGAAAGTAAGAGGAGAATGTGCATACACACACACACACACACACACACACACACAAAGTGGATAATAGCAAAGAAGACTCTATATAAACCTTCAATTAGAAATAGGCATTCCGTTTTTTTTTTATTAGTTCTGCCCTCTTTATGATTCTTAAAAATAACTTTGTCTTAGTCTGAATTTAAGACTTGCCAGTGAGATAGTGAAATCTTTAGTGATGGAGAAATAGGTAGTTCTGTCACAGAAAAGTTCCAACTTAATTATTGAAGATCTCAGGAATTCAACAGGTTCTCTTCACCCCTCCTATTCTATCTCATCCTTCCCCGAGAAGGGGAGAGACAACTGGAGCTAATCAACTAAACCTTTTTGACTGTAATCTCTTGAGCTTAGCTGGGTTGACACATCCAAACTATCCATTTCAAGCTGCCGTTTAAAAATGGCAGTCTCCTTTTTTAGAGTTACAGACAGTGGTGGGATTCAGCTGGTTTGCACTGGTTCAGCAGAACTGGTACCTATATTTTTCTGAGTTCAGAGAATTGGCTGAATGCACACTGCTTCCAGAAGTCTGTTCTAGGGTTGGGAGGCCTGGAGGAGGCCTCCCAGGCCTAGAATGGCCCAACGGAAGTCCATGGATGCCATTTCTGGAAGTCCATTCTAGACCTCAGAGGCCTAAGGAGACCTCCCAGGCCTAGAACAGCCCACAGGAAGTATGTGGATGCTACTTCCGAAAGTCCGTTCTAGACCTTGGAGGTCTAGACCTCCCACACCAAGAATGGCCCACAGGAAGTACATGGATGCCACTTCCAGAAGGTCGTTCTAGGCCTCAGAGGCACAGGCCTGCATTCAATAAGAAAACTGGTTGTTCAGGTATTTGAATCCCACCACTGGTTACATATATTTCCAAACTGTTCTGTGTTCACTTCGTTTGTGCCAGGCACAAATAACCAGAAATGTCTGTGATGTTCAAAGCATAGGAGAGATGCTTATACCACCTATAAGCAAAAATCCAGACAACAAATGATCCAAGCTAAATTGGTGCTAGATAAGGGTCAATGGAATTGAAGGAGAGGGCTGGATTTGGATTACTTGTGGCAATGCAAAGATTCCAAACTGATGACATATTTAACTCTTCCTCCCAGCTCAGCCTGCTCTTCTCCTACAGTTTGTAGTAACGGAGTCACAGTTCTGCCCTGTTTCTACTTTCCCTATAACTTCATTCCAAGATTTCTCCAATGTAGAAACAAAGGCAGTTAAAAAAAAATCTTTATTTCATGTGATAACTACCTTGTCCTGTGCTTTGTGAATGATTGTTGTTAACTTCAAACATTTATGGGGAGAATGACATTTGTGTAGTTAGTTTATATCAAGCCATTCATTTAGACATTCATTAAGGTTGTCATGTCTTCTTTTTTCTAGGATCCAAGTCGAGGCAACAAAATTGAGCCACACGATTTTGGGTCTCTCTTGTCTTAATTCAAAAATCAAACCTCTACATCAAGGCAGTTGATTAACATGCATCTTTTAAATAAATAAAAAGCATAGGATATGTTATAAAAGGGAAGATCCAGGTGCTCCTAAGAAGAAGAGGACCCGAATGATGTCTCATTATTTCCCCCCCCCCCAAAAATGCAAAAAGTTTGATGGACTTTTTTCTTTCCCCACTGTCTATGGCAAGGGTAGGCAACCTCAGCTCTTTTATGACTCGTGGACGTCAACTCCCAGAATTCCTGAGCCAGCCATGCTAAGGGGAAAGGGAGAGGTTTCCAAGCTGAGCCATGCTGGCTCAGGAATTCTGGGAGTTGAAGTCCACCAGTCATAAAGTGGCCTAGGCCTAGGCCAGAGGTAGGCAACCTTAGCTCTTTTATGACTCGTGGACTTCAACTCCCAGAATTCCTGAGCCAGCCATGCTGAGGGGAAAGGGAGAGGTTTCCAAGCTGAGCCATGCTGGCTCAGGAATTCTGGGAGCTGAAGTCCATGAGTCATGAAGGGGCCAAGGTTGCCTACCCCTGGTCTATGGGAACACCAGAATTTCATCACAAGAAAACATTTCCCCCAGTTTTGGAGGGAAATCTAATTTTAAACGTTCGTGACAGCACACCTGGCATGTTGTCACCTGCCTTTTGAATTCAGTTTTCAAAATAAATATGTAAATTCATGCCCACCCTACATTCCTTAGTAAATCCCTCCCCCTTGAGGATTTGGTATTATTTCAGAAGGATTGTATTATTTAGACTTAGAATGCTGTCTGGCAATTGTCCATATTTTGCATGCCCTTTTGTGTATTAGTAATAAATTTACTAATAAGATTAAGATTACAATTAAAATATGGAAATAACACCTTCTCTATTGCAGAATGATGGCGTATGTGTATATTGTATGTTAAAAATGGTCATGGAGCTCATTGAAGATTGGTTGCAGGAACTGGATATGGCCAGTCTAAAGAAAAGGAGGACTAGGGGTGACATGAGAGCAGCCTTTCAGTATTTGAGGGGTGGCCCCAAAGAAGAGGGGGTCAACTTATTTTCTAAAACACCAGAAGGCAAGATAAGGTTGCAGTTGCCAAGAAAGCCAAGACAGTGCTAGGCTACATTAACATGGAATAGAATCAAGATCATGTGAAGTGTAGGTCAATATTGGAAGAAAAACTCTCTGCCTTCTTTAGAAGAATGGGTATTTAAGGTTTCTAATTTAGCAGAAATGGTTAAAAATTCTGCTTATTTAAAGGACCATTCACAAGAGAGATATGTTATTGTATGGAGAAGATGGATAGAATAGGTTCAGAAGAAATATGGAACTACAAAGTTTCATTTATTTTATGAGTAATGGATTTGTTTATAAAATTATGATGTTAAAGTTTGAAGAGAGTTAAGGGTTGGTATGATTTTGGTTATTGTATAATTAGTAAACTTAAATAGATTATGTTTAATATGTTTGTATAACCCTGTACTTGGCTCTGGGAAGTGGGGGTGGGAGGGGGGTGGGGGGAGCATGGATTGAAGGTTAAATAGCTCAGATAAGTAGAAATAGTTTTATTGTATATAATATTGATGTTTTAATTTGGAGAGAGGAATTGCTCAGGCATTTCCCCTAGACCGCATCCGGAGTGAGAAGATAGGAGGAAGGGGAGAAGTAAGTAGGAAGGTTGAGGAGAAGGAGGAGAGGGGGAGAGTGAGGAAGAAGAGGGAGAAAGAGGGAAATGAGAGAAGAGGTTAGAGGGTGGATGCGGTTTGGGGGGAAATGGGTGAGCAATACCGAAAGTTGTGTGTATAAATTTATTTTACTCTTTATCTGAAGTATTTTTTATGAATGTAATGTAAAATTGAAAATTAAAAATTAAAAAAAAGATCATGTGACGTGTTAATACCATTTTATAATGCCTTGGTAAAGCCACACTTGGAATACTGCATTCAGTTTTGGTCACCATAATGTAAAAAAGATGTTGAGACTTTGGAAAGAGTGCAGAGAAGAGCAAGAAAGATGATCAGGGGACTGGAGTCTAAAAAAATATAAAGAACGGTTGCTGGAATTGGGTATGTCTAGTCTAATGAAGAGAAGGACTAGGGATGATATGATAGGAGTCAATATCTCCGGGGTTGCCACAAAGAAGAGGGAGTCAAACTATTACAAGTACCTGAGGACAGGAAAAGAAGGAATGGATGAAAACTAATCAAAGAGAGAAGCAACCTAGAGCTAAGGAGAAACTTCCTAACAGTGAGGACAAATAACCAGTGGAACAACCTGCCTCCAGAAATTGTGGGTGCTTCATCATTGGAGGTTTTTAAGAAAGGACTGGACAGTCACTTGTCTGAAATAGTATAACCTTTCTTGCTTAGACTAGAAGACCTCCAAGTTCCAGCTCTATTCTGATTAAATGAAAAATACATCTCTGCTAACAACATGGGAAACATTTGTGGCTGTGAAGGCCTGAGCTGGAGATATTCCTTCTGATATTTTTTTTCTCTGCTGCACCAAACAGATTATCAACAGAACCAAAATTCTGATCTTTTTACAACTAAAAAAAAAAAACAAATACAAATTTGGAGCTAACAATATGTTCCAAAGGGAAATTCAACCAGTGTTGTTCATGATAAATATTTGCAAATATGTGTCACATTCATTTTGGTATGCAACCTGCTAGTGCAGTGCATAATATCACAATATTTCCATTCCAAGAGTGCTCTTGCTTGAATTTGGAGCACCCATTACTGTTGCTCCTTCTGTACTAATCTAGCTTGGTGATATTACCTAGCTTTGCAGATCATCATTGATAGGATATTAGCTGAGGCATGGATTGCCAATCCTCATTTATTTTATTTTCAGGAGCTGGTGGGCGTAGCCAACACTCCAGAAGACAGGCCCAAGATCCAGATGGATCTCAACAAACTCAAACACTGGGCCCTATCTAACAATATGAAATTGAATGCAGAAAAAAGTAAGGCTTTACACTTAAACAAGATAAATCAAATGTACAAGTATAAATTAAGTGAAACGTGCCTCAATAGCAGTAGCTGTGAGAGGGATCTCAGAGTCCTAGTGGACAATCAGTTAAATTTGAGCCAGCAGTGTGCAGCAGCAGCCAAAAAAAACCACAATACAGTCCTAGGCTGCATTAACAGAGGGACAGAATCAAGATCACGTGAAGTATTTGTTCCGCTTTATAAAGCTTTAGTAAGACTACACTTGGAATACTGCCTCCAGTTTTGGTCACCACAATATCAAAAGATGTTCAGACTCTGAAAAGAGCGCAGAGAAGAGCAACAAAGATGATTAAGGATTTGGAGACTAAAATATAGGCAGAATGATTGCAGGAGTTGGGTATGTCTAGTGTAGTGCAACGAAGCACTAACGCTGACATGATAGCAGTGTTCAGTGGTGGGATTCAACCAGTTTGCACCACTTCAGTAGAACCAGTAGCTAATTTCTTTGTTGCCCAGGTGCAGAACGGACTTCCGGAAGCGGCATCCACATAGAGAACTGGTTGTTCACCTATTTGAATCCCACCATTGGCAGTTTTCCAATATTTGAGTGGCTGCCACAAAGAAGAGAAAGTCAACCAATTTTCCAAAGCACCAGATAAGAGACAATGGATAGAAAGTAATTAAGGAGATAAATTTCCTAAGTAAAGAAATGTCCTAACAGTGAGAACAATTAACCAGTGGAAAGGTTTGCCTTTAAAGTTGAGGATGTTCCATCACTGGAGGTTTTAAGAAGATACTGGAGAGACATTTTTTCTGGAATGGTATTATAGGGTCTCCTGCTTGAGCAGGGGTTGGACTAGAAGACCTCCAAAGTCCCTTCCAACTCTGATATCCTGTTGCTATGTCTCATTTGCTTCAATCCAACTCTGTCCTGTTGAACTACACATCCCGCTCAAATATTTCAGCCACAGAGGCCAGAAGTGAAAGAAAGCAATTGTGTGGCTGTCAACAAATGAAGACAGGGTTGGGAGAAAAGTCTTTTGAGCCAAAAAAAAAAAAGATATTCAAGAAAGGAATATCTTCTTCCTTCGCTCTTCCTTCCTTGCTACTTTGTCAAAATGGAGTGCGTTCTTTTCTAGTTGCAACCAGAAAAAAAAAAGTTGAAAGAAGATTTGCTTGAAAAGCACCGTAGTGTTTGAGTAGCAAAAAAAAAAAAAATAAGAAGAAGAAGAAGAAGAAGAAGAATTAAAGAGCCGAGGTGGCGCAGCAGTTAGAGTGCAGTACTGCAGGCCACTTTAGCTGACTGTGTTCAGCAGGTCAGCGGTTCAAATCTCACTGGCTCAAGGTTGACTCAGCCTTCCATCCTTCCTTGGTAAGGCCACACTTGGAATACTGCATCCAGTTTTGGTCACCACGATGTAAAAAAGATGTTGAGACTCTAGAAAGAGTACAGAGAAGAGCAACAAAGATGATTAGGGGACTGGAGGCTAAAGCATATAAGGAAAGGCTGCTGGAATTGGGTATATCTAGCTTAATGAAGAGAAGGACGAGGGGGGAGATGATAGCAGTCTTCCAATATCTCAGGAGCTGCCCCAAAGAAGAGGGAGTCAAGCTATTCTCCAAAGCGCCCGAAGGCAGGACAAGAAGCAACAGATGGAAACTGATCAAGGAGAGAAGCAACCTAGAACTAAGGAGAAACTTCCTGACAGTTGGAACAATTAACCAGTGGAACAACCTGCCTCCAGAAGCAGTGAATGCTCCAACACTGGAAGTTTTTAAGAAGAGATTGGACAGCCATTTCTCCAAAATGGTATAGGGTTTCCTGCCTGAGCAGGGGCTTGGACTAGATGACCTCCAAGGTCCCTTCCAACTTTATTATTATTATTATGGATCATCGCACAGTCAGCCAGATGTTCAGACTGGATTTGGCATTTTGTCTACCCATCGAGTCCTTTCTTCTTCTTCTTCTTCTTCTTCTTCTTCTTCTTCTTCTTCTTCTTCTTCTTCTTCTTCTTCTTCTTCTTCTTCTTCTTCTTCTTCTTATTATTATTATTATTATTATTATTATTATTATTATTATTATTATTATTATTATATTATTATTATTATTATTATTATTATATAACAAAGAATACTCGCACGATAGAATATTTGAACTTAGTGTTACGGTCACAGAGTCATAGAGATGTTTTTTTCAGTCAAGTGTGTACTTGTGTGCATATCTAGAAGGAAAGCTTTTGCAAAAGGGATCTATATTCTATAACATTATATTCTATAACATTCTCTATTCCCCCATAGAAGGGCCTTCTACAAAGCCATATTGGTCGATATTTCAAACCTTTCATAAAGATTGTGTATTTGCTTGAATGTAGAGGCTGACTCTGCTTAACACATCCTTTTCAAGTGCCCACTGCATTTACACTACCAATCAGAGCTAGTACACACCCGCTCTTGAGTTTGATAAACTCCACTCACAATGAGGAGAAGGAAGTATTTTTTTTTAAATAAACTAAGATGTTTCAAAAGCAGTAGCATTTTTTTTTAATTCACAGCTTTAGCTGTAAATAGCCTTTGGTCTCTTCAATGAATTGTTAACTTTAAAGGGTTTCTTCCTTTTGTATACATAGGCATTGTTCCGTAGGCATGGATTAACGGTATGCTATATATTTTCTTAAAATGCCACGGTTAGATTTGGAGTGTAAATAACAAAACAAATCACCTTGCCTTTCAGACAATGGCTTATTTTAAAAAACAGAAAAATAGATAAATAACAGAAAAATAGAGTTGGAAGGGACCTTGGAGGTCATCTAGTCCAACCCCCTGCTCAAGCAGGAAATCTTATGCCATTTTGGACAAATCGCTGTCCAATCTCTTCTTAAAAACTTCCAGTGTTGGAGCATTCACAACGTCTGAAGGCAGGTTGTTCCACTGGTTAATTGTTCCGATTGTCAGGAAGTTTCTCCTTAGTTCTAGGTTGCTTCTCTCCTTGATTAGTTTCCATCCATTGCTTCTTGTCCTGCCTTCTGGTGCTTTGGAGAATAGCTTGACTCCCTCTTCTTTGTGGCAGCCCCTCAGATATTGGAAGACGGCTATAGTGTCCTTCTTTTCATTAAACTATATATGTGCAAGTCTTGCAACCATTCTTCATCTACTTTAGTCTTCAGTCCTCTAAATATTAAATAATTAAGATTTTTTTTAAAAAAATATACATATTTCATCTTCTAATGCATTTGAAGAAATTGAATGTTGGAATGGGACAATTTGCCACAGCCAACTCACCACCACACATCCACGCAAAAAGCAACCCCAAACCCACACTGATGATGAGGCACGACCACAAACCAGAAGCCAGACCACAGCTGCATCATTAGCCACTTTAAACCCCTCCAATCCATACATGAAGCAAACTGACACCCACCATGAAGATGAGGCACGACCACAAACGCGAAGCCAAACTATAGCAATGCAGCTCAGCATCTCACATCCCCCTGCAACTCAGACTAAACTGAGCACAACAAAGCCCCCACCCAACCAGAACACTCCCCCATCCAATCAGAACACAGCTAACCCCCCATCCAATCAGAGCACAGCCAAGCTCCTAACCAATCAGAACACACCTCCACCCAATCAGAACACAGCCAGGCTCTCACCCAATCAGTTCATACTCCCACTGGCAATTAAAAGGAAGAAACAGCTACGATCACACATTGCTCCTAGAAGCACGAAGCTGAAAACATCAGCCTGAAGAAGACGAATGGGACTTCGTCAAAACGTCGCCAAGACACTTTCAATTTCACGGGGGAGAAAACCTGAATAACCAAAGACATACATACATACATATATATATATATATATATATATATATATATATATATATATATATACATACACATATATATATGAATGTCTAAGTTGCCTAAGAGAAACTTTATTATTGAAAGAGTTGAGTGATTACAACATACACGGGAGATTGATTAATGTACCTTAATAAATGTACTGAAAAGTAGATAGATAGCTCTTTTATCCCAATGTGTTCATTTAGCAGTTCAAGGAATGAAACGTTTTTGGCCCAGAAATCTCTGGAAGTTGCAAAAGTAATTAAGAGAAGAGCCATTTTTAATGGAAAGCAACAACTACAGATTTATTTATTCACTTTTAATTCGACTGAGCTGCATTTCATTAATATACTGCATTACTGGTTGACTTAAACTTTATGTGCAAAGTATCTGACTATATTATGTACATAAATCACAGCTTTTAAAAGTATATTTGTGTTTTTCAGGCATTCTTTAATAAGATATCTTACATAATAATAATAATATTAGAGAGAGTTTCCATGTAGAGGTATGATTGAAAAACAGTTCAAGCTTCAACTTTCTTCATGAAAAACTGAACAAAACTGAACAAAATTCATCCAATATATTTGTATTGGATCCAATTCAAGGGATCTAATACAATTTCCCAACTGAATCATCATTTTTAATTGTAATCGTAATCAAAATGGTGATCAAAGTCCCATTGGATTAAGTTGACAACTCCTATTATTATGCAATATATAGGAATATTCTTTATCAGCCAAGAAATTTGTCTCGGTGCATAAACTCTCAGTGTACATACAAGCAACAAAGTAGTAAATAATAATAACAAAACAACAACAAAACAACAACAACAGCAAGAAGAAGAAGAAGAAGAAAGGACTCAAATGTTTATACACCAATGCACAGAGTATGAACAGCAAACAGGGTGAACTAGAAATTCAGGTTAATGAGGGCAGATACGATATTGTTGCCATTACGGAAACATGGTGGGATGAAACTCACACATGGAACACACAGCTAGAGGGATTTAAATTATTTAAAAGAAACAGACCAAATAAAAGAGGAGGTGGAGTTGCTCTCTATATAAGAAATAACTACATCTCCACAGAAATAGAGTACAACAATGATAAAAACTGTCTTGAATGCATTTGGGTCAATATAAAAGGGGGGGAAAATGACATTGCCATAGTTGTATACTACAGACCACCCAACCAAACAGAGGAAATAGATGAACTTTTTGCTAGTCAGCTAACTAAGGTATGTAGCAAGCACATCACAATAGTAATGGGGGACTTTAACTACCCTGACATCAACTGGGAGACAAACTCCGCACCAAGTGGAAGATCAAACAGGTTCCTGGCAAACCTAGCAGACAACTTTGTCTCCCAAAAAGTAGAGAAAGGAACTAGGGGATTAGCCATTTTGGATCTAATTCTCACTAACAGAGATGAAATGATAGACGGTGTTGAAGCCATAGGAACCCTGGGAGGAAGTGATCATGCAATATTAGAATTCAACATTATAGAAGCACAACCAATAGAACACAGTCAAACTAGAGTCTTGGACTTCAAGAGACCTAATTTCAATAAACTTAGAGAGGGCTTGGGAAGGATTCCATGGATGAGAATCCTCAAGGGGAAAACAACTCAAGAAGCTTGGGAAATTTTGAAAAATGAGATAATAAAAGCACAGTCTAGCACAATACCAACAAAGAGGAAAAATATAAACCAGCATGGCTGCATAAAGAACTCTCTGACAAATTGAAAGATAAAAAGGACAAGTATAGAAAGTGGAAAGAGGGGAACATAACTAAGTCAGAATATCAGCAAATAGCCCGAGCCTGCAAAGATGAAGTGAAGAAAGCCAAGGCTCAAAATGAACTAAGGCTTGCAACCAAAGTCAAAAATAACAAAAAAAGCTTCTTTCAACATGCAAAAAACAAGAAAAAAGTGAAGGAAATGATTGGTCCATTAGTGGGTGGAAGTGGCAAGAAGGTGACAAGCAACAGGGAGAAAGCAGAACTATTTAACTCATTTTTTGCATCTGTCTTTACACAAAGGGAAAAAACAGACCAACCTATCAAAAATAGTGCCATAAAAAACAAAACAGAAACACAAGTTAAGATAGGCAAGAAAATCGTTAGGGAGCACCTGTCCAGCCTAGATGAGTTCAAATCGTCAGGACCAGATGGATTACACCCCAGAGTTCTCAAGGAACTGGCAGATGTGATATCGGAGCCACTGAACTATATTTTTCAAAGATCCTGGAACACAGGGGAACTACCAGAGGACTAGAAAAGAGCTGATGTAGTTCCCATCCTCAAAAAAGGAAAAAAAATGGATCCAGGAAATTACAGACCTATCAGCCTGACCTCAATACCTGGGAAGATCCTGGAAAAGATAATCAAACAACGAATCAACAAATACCTAGAGGCAAACAAAGTCATTACTAAAAGCCAACATGGGTTTGTCAAAAATAGATCATGCCAGACAAATCTTATTGCATTCTTTGACCAAGTGACAAAATTAGTGGATCAGAGGAATGCTGTGGACATAATTTACTTGGACTTCAGTAAGGCATTTGATAAAGTAGATCACAACCTACTACTTGACAAGATAGAAAAATGTGGGGTAGACAGAACCACCACCAGATGGATCCGTAGCTGGCTGACTGGCCGTACTCAGCGAGTGGTCCTCAATGGAACTGCATTTATATGGAGGGAAGTGTGTAGTGGGGTGCCCCAGGGCTCTGTTCTGGGCCCAGTACTCTTCAACATCTTCATCAACGATTTGGATGAAGGGATAGATGGGGAACTCATCAAATTTGCAGATGACACCAAGCTGGCAGGAATAGCCAACACTCCAGAAGACAGGCTTCAGATACAGAAGGATCGGGACAGACTTGAACACTGGGCACTAACTAACAAAATGAAATTCAATGGTGAAAAAAGCAAGGTTCTACATTTAGGCAAGAAAAACCAAATGCACAAGTACAGCATAAGTGGCACCATGCTCAATAGTAGTAACTGTGAGAGGGACCTCGGAGTCCTAGTAGACAATCACTTAAATATGAGCCAGAAGTGTGCGGCAGCTGCCAAAAAGGCCAACACAGTGCTAGGCTGCATTAACAGAGGGATAGAATCAAGATCACGTGAAGTATTAATACCACTCTTCAATGCCTTGGTAAGGCCACACTTGGAATACTGCATCCAGTTTTGGTCACCACGATGTAAAAAAGATGTTGAGACTCTAGAAAGAGTACAGAGAAGAGCAACAAAGATGATTAGGGGACTGGAGGCTAAAACATATAAGGAACGGTTGCGAGAATTGGGTATGTCTAGTTTAACGAAGAGAAGGACGAGGGGGGACATGATAGCAGTATTCCAATATCTCAGGGGCTGCCATAAAGAAGAGGGAATTAAGCTATTTTCCAAAGCACCTGAAGGCAGGACAAGAAGCAACGGGTGGAAACTAATCAAGGAGAGAAGCAACCTAGAACTAAGGAGAAACTTCCTGACAGTGAGAACAATTAATCAGTGGAACAGCTTGCCTCCAGAAGCAGTAAATGCTCCAACACTGGAAGTTTTTAAGAAGAGACTGGACAGCCATTTGTCCAAAATGGTGTAGGGTTTCCTGCCCGAGCAGGGGGTTGGACTAGATGACCTCCAAGGTCCCTTCCAACTTTACTACTATTATTATTATTATTATTATGAAGAAGAAGAAGAAGAAGAAGAAGAGAAGAAGAAGAAGAAGAAGAAGAAGAAGAAGAAGAGAAGAAGAAGAAGAAGAAGAAGAAGAAGAAGAAGAAGAAGAAGAAGAAGAAGAAGAAGAAGAAGAAGAAGAAGAAGAAGAAGAAGAAGAACTTGGAAATGACTTTGGAGGTCATCTAGTCTAACCCCCTGCTCAGGCAGGAAACCCTATACCATTTCAGACAAATGGCTGTCCAGTCTCTTCTTTTTTTTATTGAAAATTTTTAGATATTTTTACAAAAAGCAAAAAAACCAAAAAAAACAACCCTCACCCACCCACCCCAACCCTCCTTCTCCATCCCCCCCGATCTTCCCAGAGCTGAGTATAGGCTTAATTACAATTTTTAAAAATCTTTAAAAAATTGAAAAAATATAAATCATAAATATATCTAAATACTTTACATAAACAATTTATAAAGTAATTAACAATAAAATATATGTAAAAAAAAGCATACGTATTAAAAGGAAAAAGTACTTGAAAGAAAAAAGATAATAAAAAAGAAAAAAAAGAGAAAGAAAAAAACAGATATAAAAAAGTATATCTATAAAATATTAAAATTTATATACAAATTATTAGAAAACTAAATGATATTTTTATATCCAATTTATATTGTATAAAATTTATCCATTTTTCCCATACCGCAAAGAATTTCTCTTGCGATTGCTCCTTTAAGAAAGCCGAAATGTTTGCCATTTCCGCCAAATAAGAAACTTTAAAAAACCACTCTTGCAAGGTAGGCAAAGATTCCTTCTTCCAATATTGCCCTACTAACAGCCTAGCGGCCGTAATCAAATTTAACATCAATATAACTTCCTTAGCATCACAATCAGTAACAATACCTAACAAAAACAATTGTGGGGTAAATTTTACCCTCTTTCTAAAAATTCTTTGAATATTCCACCATATCTTAATCCAAAAGACTTTTATATTTTTACACGACCACCAAATATGATAATAAGTAGCATCCAAACAACCACATCTCCAACATTTAGGCTGTAAGTCAGGATACATACAAGACATTTTTTGTGGATCAAGGTGTCATCTGTAAAACATTTTGTAAAAATTCTCCCTTAAGTTCTGGGCTTGTGTAAATTTAACATTCCTCACCCAGATGGTTTCCCAGGTATCTAGTAGAACTGGTTCACCAAAATTTTGTGCCCATTTAATCATACATTCTTTAATTAGTTCTGATTCTGAGTCCAGTTCTACTAGCACCCCATAAATTCTCTTAATGTGAGTTCGCCTTTGATCTTTTACTTGTTTAAAAAGATTTTCATCTTCTCTGAGCAGACCCACATTACGATCTATCTTCCATCTATCAGCTATTTATCTATACTGAAACCATGAATATATAATATTTTCATGTGCTAAATCTTCCAAAGATTTTAACTGCCAATTTTTACCATCCCACCTGAGTAATTGCGCATAAGAAACACTATCCATCTTAACTCCTCTTCTTATCCCCTCTATCGCATGCCAAGGTATAGCCCATAATGGTATTTTAAACTCACTTTTATAATATTTCCTCCAAACCCGAAGTAAAGAAATCCTTATAATATGAGATTTAAAAACCCAATCCACTTTTTTATTAAAAATTAGATAGGCATGCTATCCAAAAAGTAAATCCCAGCTCTCCAAATGGAGTATTTCTACATTTGTTAAATCAACCCAATCACTAATTAGTGTTAAAGCCACAGCATGTCCAGTCTCTTCTTAAAAACTTTGAGTGTCATAGATTATAAACCATAATATACAATCATAAATCATAACAACAAGCTCTTATACCACTATCTCCAAATATCTCTTTTCAAAATACAACTAGTCTTGATTTACTTTTTAAATTCACTTTTTAAAATCAATATGTTAAATCCAATCCCTCCATACTTTGCAGTCTGCCCTAATATATTCTCTTCTCTAGAACCATTTCCCCCCCAAAAAAATTTGTTTGCAAACTTTAGACAGATGAATTTTGGACCTAATGAAAACCACAGTGCTTTTCTTTTACATTCCAATTATAATCCACTAAAACAAACAGATAAAAATAGGATCTAACATCTCATTGAAGTTTAATTTCATCTCTGCTAATTTTACAGGTGCATTGACAATTGCTTAAAAATGGTTTTTGCTGGAATTTTTTTTTTCCAGACCGTTCTTCTACCTTCCTTGTGTAAGTCATAGCCATAAGAACTGCCTCCCTTTGAAAAAATAACTAGGTCCAATCTTTTTGAAGTCAGATTAGCATCCAAATTTTGTGGGGATAGTCATTCTTTTTTTAAAAAAATGTACCTCATTAAAAGTTGGCCTGGCGCATGCATCCCAATTGTCTTAGCCCAACCTTATTCTTTTTGGGTGATGAAAACCTGGAGGAAAAGTGGCTTTGTAAGCTCTTGGAGTATTCCATTTAGAGAGTGGTTGAAAAGGGAATGAATTTGTCATCTAAGGTGGATAATAATTTTAGTGAACTGACAAGCAGTCTACTGTTGCTAATTATTTAGATCAGTGGTTCTCAACCTGTGGGTCAGGACCCCATTTGGGGTCGAACGACCATTTCATGGGGGTCGCCAAACAAGGCTGTCTGCCATTTTTCCCCCCTTTTCTTTGGCCACACCCTTGGCACCCGGTGATGTATAAGTGGTTGGGGGTCACCACAACATGGGGAACTGTATTATGGGGTCATGGCATTAGAAAGGTTGAGAACCACTGATTTAGATGTATTTCTTGGTTTGATCTTACAGAACGACTGTTCCCACAGTGGCAAATATTGTTGAACTGGAATTGCTACATAGTTTTTTCAGCCATCTTTTAAGGTTGGGAGATAGAAGGCATGGTGAGAAAAAGATATGGTAGATGTGTGTGTGTGAGAGAGAGAGAGAGAGGAGGGGGGAGAGATAAAGAGAGAGGAAAAGAGAGACAGAGAGAGATGATAGAGATGAATGTTGCTGCTACTGTACTTGGAAGTAATTAAACAAATTATGTTCTCATTTTTCTTCCTAGCAGATTAATAAATCTGCTTCTTTCTAACAGAATTTTATCGAATATGGAATAAATTTTATAGATGGAGGGGAAAAAAATGGAGGTCACAAATAAAGAGATAAGTTAAGATAGAGACCAGAAATGTATAGTTTGTATATAGATATATTATATGTAATTAATGTACAATATGGACTGAGATGTCAGTCAAAGACGATTTACCATGTTCAATGTTTTTAATCCTTTTTTTTTCTTTGTACTCAATAAAAACTTATTAAAAAATAAAAAAATAAATCTGCTTCTTTCTCATCCTAAGACAAGGTTTTTCTAATGTTCTCAACCAAGCTGCCTAAAGAATAGACTTCTTTTTGGCTATTCCCAGGGCTTTTTTTGTCATAGAACGCCCAGAACGGAGTTCCGGGACCTTTTTTGGATGGAACCTTGTAGAGTAGGCAAAGCGGTTGTATGACATGTGTGAATTCCAGCACCTTTTCTTTTTACAAAAAAAAAAAAAAAGCACTGGCTATTCCCATTGCATTCTACCAGTGAGAACTGAGAGACAGGCAGAATCAATCAGGCCACCACAATTTATTATGAGCAATGATAAAAATTGCTCGTGAAATGGGTAAAAATATAACATACAATTTACTAGGTCTGTTAAGACACCATTAGGCATTCCCGGTCAGTTCTGACAGAGAATTAGAGTTGCAAATTAGATGTCTTGGCTGCAAAGAATTATCATGTTTGCAAAACATTTATATGTTTTTTAAAATATATTCTACTGCCGTAGGCAAGCATTAGGCTAATGGACGCTGGGAGGAAAATGCAAAGACAAGTCTCTGCCAAAATTAGCTGTTGATTCAGATATATAGCTAGCAGATCTAGTTGATCTCTTTATTAGTAAAACCATGCTACACAGTGAAAAAAAAAGGTTTAAATAATGCATTGCGTATCAATTCCTTGTGAGCTACTGTCTGGTAAAACAGTTGTTTGATTTTCTTCCTGGCAGGAGACAGCCTTCATCCTTAAATGATGGACAGTCCAAGAATTTAAAATATTGTGCAAAATAGGAAGTGAGTGAAATATATATATATAGAGAGAGAACTCTTAAGGTCTCTTCCAAATCTATTATTCTATATTCTATTTCAGTGCACAGATTCAGCAGCCTGGATAAAAGTAAGAGTTAAAATAAGTGAAATTGGAACAAATGCACTATAACTTTAGTGAGGTTCTATAAATGTTATCTTAAAATACCACTGAATTAAATGCTGGCTTGGTACACAGGTAGGCAGAGGGGACACACACCAGAGCAGATACATGCATAAATGAATTTAGCACATCAAACTTAACAAATGGTTAAATGTCTATGGAGATTCTCAGTCATCCAGGGCATGGTTGTCCCAAACGCAACAGGACTTCGTTTTTTCCTTGAAGATGTTTCACTTGTCATCCAAGAAGCTTCTTCAGTTCTGACTAAGAACTGAAGAAGCTTCTTGAGTGAGGATGAAATGTCTTCAAGGAAAAACAAAGTCTGGTGATTTTTGCATAGGATATTAATAAAGCCCCTGTCAGATCGTATCAGGGGGCACAGACGAAACCTTTTGTTAGATGAAAAGGAATGGGGAAAAATATCTATAAATTCCAAAAACTTCCATATCTGTCTTAGAAATGTCAAAAAGATCTGTATCTATTATGCATGCATAAATACTTAATTTCCACCAGAGGTCAATTCAAAATAATATCACTAAATACCACAATGATTTCAATAATACCATAAAACCTATATGAAATATAACCTCCTCCCCTCCAAATTACTAAATTTTAAAATTACTCAAGCATTACCAAAACAATAATACAATATTAAAATACCAAGAGAGTTGTATGAGTTCTTAATATTAAAACTTGGATAATAAACTAAGAGGTGAAAATGTAATAGAACAGAAAGTACAACAGAATAATCTAATGGCAAAATGATCAAAATTAAACAACAGTACAGTAGTGCTTGTTTTCGTGCTTGTTTATTTTACTCAATTAGAACATAAAGCATAAAATGCAGACTGTAAAACTGATATTGCTCATTCATCTGTATTATACCTGCTGGCATAATACAGCTGCACAGAACTTTACAAGCTGCAGTATAAACAGGCTTGTCTCAATCAGAAAGAAATCTGATCTCTGGATAGTTTCTTTTACACAAAATAGACAACACAGAAATCAAATTGACTATGTGATTGGTATAAGAAGCAGGAAAAGGTAAATTATAACAACAGATATAATAATAATAATAATAATAATAATAATAATAATAATAATAATAAAGTTGGAAGGGACTTCGGAGGTCATCTAGTCCAACCCCCCGCTCAGGCAGGAAACCCTACACCATTTTGGACAAATGGCTGTCCAGTCTCTTCTTAAAAAATTCCAGTGTTGAAGCATTCACAGCTTCTGGAGGCAGGTTGTTCCACTGGTTAATTGTTCCAACTGTCAGGAAGTTTCTCCTTAGTTCTAGGTTGCTTCTCTCCTTGATCAGTTTCCATCCATTGCTTCTTGTCCTGCCTTCAGGCGCTTTGGAGAATAGCTTGACTCCCTCTTCTTTATGGCAATACTTGGGTATCCTTCAAGCTGACAACATCAAGCACACTGAAGTCAAGAAAAAGATTAGAGGTGAATACATCAAGAGAGTGAAGAAGATCTTAAAATCCAAACTCAATGGAGGAAATACCATAAAGGCAATCAACACCTGGGCAATCCCAGTCATTAGGTACACAGCTGGAATAGTGGACTGGACTCAAGCAGAACTAAAAGCAATGGATAGGCAGACCAGAAAAATAATGACAATAAATCATGCCCTTCATCCACGCAGTGACATTGATAGACTTTATCTACCAAGACAAATAGGTGGGCGTGGAATGCTACAAGTACATCAGATGGTTGAAGAAGAAAAAATGGCTTTGGAAGAATATCTGAAGAACAACGATGAAGATGCACTGAAATTAGTATATCAGGAAGGCTTACTGACTACTGGAGAGACCAAACTGGCCTACAAGAAAGACCAAATGAAGAACAGAATAGAGGCATGGGAAGACAAAGCACTACATGGCCAATACGTGAAAAAAATAGCTGGGAAAGCAGATACTAATAAAACCTGGCAATGGCTAAGAGCAGGAAAATTGAAGAAAGAGACCGAGGGACTAATTCTGGCTGCACAAGACCAAGCCTTAAGGACAAATGCATACAAAGTCAAAATTGAGAAGACAGCAATAGACAGTAAGTGCCGCCTATGCAAAGAAGCTGAAGAAACAGTGGACCACTTGGTAAGATGTTGCAAGAAGAT